>PVKA01000601.1:163863-190043 GCA_004027165.1 Ctenomys sociabilis | reverse complement strand
AAAAAAAAAAAAAAAAAAAAAAAAAAAAAAAAAAAAAATTCATATGGAAGGGCCGGCGGTATAGCTCAGCAGACTAAGCGCTTGCTTAGGTAAGCGCAGGGACCAGTGTTCGATCCTTGGTTCCCCCAGCCGCGCCGGCCCCGCCTTCGGGTGCGCTGAGCCGGCGATGCAATCCGGGCGCGGTGGTGCGCGCCTGTAATCCCAGCACATGGGAGGCAAAAAGCAGGAAGATCGCTATGAATGTGGGCTGCATGCATAGTGAGACCCTGCACCAAAAAAATAGAAAAAGACAAAAAAAAACTTAAAAAAAAAAAAAATTCATATGGAGTTGCAAGAGATACCAAATAACCAAAATAGTGTTGGAAAGGAACAGCAGACTGGGAAGGCTCACACTTGTTGATATGAAAACTTACTACAAGCCTTCAATAACAAGGACAGTGAGGTGCAGCCTGAGGACAGACCCAGGCTGGAGTGACAGTTTACAGCTTAGAGTGGGACATGACTTATTTACAGTCTACTTATTTGGACTAAAGAACCCATTCAATGGGGGAAAAGTGGATCAACTAGCCATCGGCATCCAAAGAATAAAACTCAACCACATCTCTCATCATATGGAAAAACCAACTCAAAATACCCCTGAGGTCTTGAGGAAAAGCTATAACTACAAACCATTAGAAGAAAATACAGGAGTAAACAAATCTTCATGGCTTTGGATTTGGCAATGGTTCCTTGAATTTGAAACCAATAGCATAAGCAGCAACAACAAGAACAAAAGTGAAGCTTTGATTTCATCAAAATCAAAAGCTTTCGGAGCTTGAAGCACAGGGCAGTTGAAACATTTGTACTTCTTCACATGTGAGACTTGGGGTTGATACCCAATACCAACAATAAGTTAATTATTCAAAAAGAACTTTTGTACTGTTAAGAGAGTAAAAAGACAATGCACAGAATGGGAAAATATTTTGGATCGCATAACTGACAAGGGCATAGTATGCACAATACCCGCGGAACACTTATGAGCATTAAAAACAGACAGAACACTCCACTAAACATGAACCCAGGCCTTGAACACCCATTTCTATAAAGATCATCAAAGAAAAGCCCACAAAATATACTCAGCATCACTGATCAGCAGGTGAGCATGAGCCAAAACAATAGTGTGATACCTCACTGATGACCGTAGGTGGGCCTGAGGTCTGCGGGCGGCCAGTGCACCCCATGGACGGTGGATCATTTCCACCTGTGCACTTGCCCAGTCAGCTCTGTGTGAACACATGCACCCCATAGGTGTCATCAGGTGAAATGTTTTCCCAAGTTGTTTTGCATGCTCAGAGGGATCACACAGCAGACCCCACAGTTGGCCATTTCTGCAGAGTGACAGAAGTTGATGGTAGCTGGGTCCCACTGAGGTGTGCAGTGTCACCAAAAATAGGAATCTGAAGCCCACCTTTTCTTGACCTCCAAGGAGGAAAAGCATCCATGCTGGATGCGATGGTTGTTGGGGAAACCGTGGTCTAAGACTTAGGGTCATTCTCCCCCCGGGGCCTTGGAAGTTGGCACAGGGAAAGAGCAAAGGGTCCAGCCAGC
Organism: Ctenomys sociabilis; assembly: GCA_004027165.1. Taxonomy (NCBI): domain Eukaryota; kingdom Metazoa; phylum Chordata; class Mammalia; order Rodentia; family Ctenomyidae; genus Ctenomys; species Ctenomys sociabilis. The sequence continues at coordinate 188,456 of PVKA01000601.1, read as the reverse complement.
TCCTCCTAAGTCAGCACTCAAAGCCTGGTGGGGAAGTCAGAGAGGCAACCCCATGAAAGACAATGAAGAAGTGGGAAGGGGGACCCTCCTCACCAGTGCACCACCCAGCAGGTCTGCTCTGGCCCTAGAGGGTGAGAGTAATGAACAGATTCATTTACAGAGAAATAGTGAGGCCTTTTTGACAGTGCACTTAGATTCGGAGTTCCCTGTTCAGTGTAAGGGGGCCCAGATGTACCCTGGGGCTTGACCTGCATGGAAGTGGCTGGGACAGTCCTCCTTGGTACTTCTGCCATGGTAGGTAACCCCTGAGCTCCATGAGGCTGTACCTGCACTTTCTCTGCTTCATGCTTTCACTGGAGGCGCTGTCATCAAACCTATGTTACATGCAGGAATTTGTACCACCCCAGTGGTTCTGGGTCCTTATTTCCAGAGAAGCCTAGAAATGATGGCCTGGAAGAGTCATGTAGTTGACATCACAGCCTAGAGGGGACCCTGGCTCTGTCAGAACCCCCGTGTCTGCTCACAGCACCCCCAGAACCACAGGTGCTCTTAGGGTGTGGGCAGCCTCAGACTGGACTGGAGAGGGCAGTAGCGTCAGGGTGCCCCACCAGGCAGGCTATCACTTCTGAGAGAGGCTGTATCCCCTTCTGCCCGTGCATACCTATAGCTTGGGTCCTACAAACCAACCAGGCAGGAACCCCGAGGACAGAGTCACAGAAGCTGCTACCTCCTGACCATGGAAAGACGTCTCTAGCCTCTGGTCCTCTGCATCTCTCTAGGCAGAACAGCAACTGCAATAGGCCATCACCTGGGCTGGGATTGGTGTATTCCTACTGACCTGAACTGAGTTTAGGGCTTCATTTGCTGCTCTTGTGCCCAGGATGCACAACCCCTTGCTGAGGTCCCTGAAGGCCTCTCTGACAGCCAGGGAGGCAACAGGCTCTGGGTATGAAGGTGGCACTGAGAAAGGATATTATACAAAGGAGGAGCCATCGTGGAAGGTGTAGTGCAGCTTGGAGGGCTTCTTTGCTGCCTTCCAGTCCTGTGCATGCTGGCTCCGCTGGGCAGAGGGCTGGTGAGAGCAGGATGCAGTTGTCAGCACCATGGCATGGGCACTCTCGTGGGCACCTGAGCCCTGCAAGTCCCCTCTGGAAGCTGATGCCGGCTGAGAGTGTATCTTTGCCTTGTAGTTGCGCAAGATCATGGGATAGCAGATGTTTCGCCCTTTCCACAGGGCCTTCTCAGCCTCTCTGCAGAGAAGGAAACCAGCATGCCCTCTTATACCTGTCTCCATTCCCCCATCCTTGCCTACCTCCTGTCTTCCCCAGCAGCACTGAGGATGGACTGGGAGGGCTTCAGTGCCTCCAGCTGAACCCTGGCCTGATAAGGACTGTGGGCCACAAGAGTCTGAGGTTCTGGGGCCAAAGTCTTTCTGGTATGTCCCCAAACCGCATGGACAGTGAGGCTGTCCCTGCCCATAATCTGCCCTGCACCCCAGTGGCCATGAGACTTGGGCATGAGATGCAGATTAGTTTGTCCATTTTTTATGGTCTGTGCCCTAAAAAAAATAGTGAGTCCCTGGGGAGGCCCTGTGTACGGACAAATCATCAATGTTGTGAGCCACCCATGGCAATGCTCTTTATTTGCTCTGAGAGGTGCATGTTTTCTTCTGGTAGAACAGCTGACCAATCATGTTAAGAAATGACGAAAGAAAGAAAGAAAGAAAGAAAGAAAGAAAGAAAGAAAGAAAGAAAGAAAGAAAGAAAAGAAAGAGAGAGAGAAATGAATGCTCGGCCCAGGGCCATGACTCACACCAAGGTGCCTAAGCCAGGCAGCCACTGCAGGGCCACGGGCAGCCACTGCAGGGCCACAGGCAGCCAAATGAGGGCACAGCTCTTCACTGCGCAGGATGTCCTGTACCTCCTCTACAGACCGGAAGGCATGGGGCTGCCAGGTGCCTGGCATGGCCCACGTCTTCTGAGCCTCCCTCTGGGCACTCAGGGCTCCCCAGGAGTGCCTGTCCCCTGCCACCCGTGCTCACATGTGACGACACATCTCCTGCAGCTTCTCACGGGCCTCAGGACAGGGATCATTGAACTCTATGGTGTTGTCAGGAGAGGTGCCCGGTGTGCGCAGAGAGGGTGATGTGCTGTATGAATCTTCCAGCATCTTTGATCTACCTGCAGCCAGAGGCAAGAGGTTAGGGGAGTTTCAGGAAAATGAGCTCCCCATCTGGGTCACCTAGGGGTGGGAAAGGGCCTGGCAGATGCCTGTGGAGGTTATCTGTGCCCTAGGGTGCGTGTCCGTGGGTGGCCACTCTTTGGTGATGAAGGGGACGACAGGGTTGATGGGGCAGAGTAAGGGGACCACAGAGAGAAGCAGGGACAACAGCAAGAGTGGCTCAGGTCTGGAGATAAATCTATCCAGCCAACCAGTCACCTTTCCAGGAAGGGGAGATGGCTGAGGTGGGTAGTTACATGACCATGGGTGGCAGAGTAAAATCACACTCCTGACACTCATGTCTGTGCCATGGACACCAGCAGGGCTCACTGGGTCACCAGAGCCCAGTGAGGCCATGGCAGCCCTCTGTCCACACCCACCCACCACCTACTCCTTCCTCCCTCTCTTCCCCCCTCCCTTCAGCAGGTCAGGGAGTCCCCTGTGTCTGTATCTTTCTCTACAAGCTGCTGGATTTAGTGGGTGTCCGAACAGCTCTGGACAAACTCCAGCATCTGCTTCTTGGTTACAGCACAGGGTGCTCTCGGAGCATAGCACACTGTGTGTGTGTGTGGGGGGGGGTGCTGTGACCAGAGAGGGGATGCGAATGGGACACCTTCAGATGACCAGTGTGCAGAAAGACAGGGCTCTGTTGACCTTAGCTGGTTGTCCCCCAGGGCAGCTGCACAGCTTTCCAACCAGAGCCCAGATGTGGACATCTGGAGGGTCTCTGTCCTTCCCAGCCCCCATTCCACCTTCTGCTGTGATTTTAAAGAGCTACTGGGGGCCTGGTCACCTGTTTTCTTCTTGGTTTCCTTCCCTGTGGATAGGGAGAAGCTCAGGCAGGCTGTAGAAGACTGGTAGATCAGCTGGTAGGGTGAGTTCACACCCATGGCTGAGATATCTATGGGGAGCTCTGGGGAGGGAAACAGCAATGCTTCTTCTCATCTTAAAGTTTTAATAGGTTTCAAATCAGAACAACACAAATTTCCTATTTTCACGGTATGGCTGGCCAGATATTTAATGTGTCTTATTGTCTGAAAGTAACCAGGCCCTGGAAGAGGACACTTTCTAAGTGTGGGCTGTCAGGGTGCTGAGGGGCTTCTTTAGGGTCCCCTCACTTGCAGCGATGCCCCTGCCCCACCATCTCTCAAGACTGACTTGGTGCCGGAGCTGGGACAACAGCAGACACACGGCAGCAGCACTGTAAGAGCAATCTGAGGGCTGCACCTGCTGGCACCATAAACCTTGGGCCAATAAGGAGGAAATTAAGGCCCATCTGTTCTCCTTATCAGCCAAGAAGCAGACCTCCAACAGTGTATCAATCTCCTGTACCACTCATGCAACCTCTAACCACTGAAGATTCAGCTTCGGAGCCGAGCATGGTGCTGCACACCTGTGTAACTCTAGCTACTCGGGAGGCTGAGGCAGGAGGATAGAAAATTCCAGCTGCACCTAGCCTGGGCAATTTAGCAAGAGCTTATCTCTGAATAAATAAACAAATAAATAAATGAGGCTGGAAGTTCAGTGGTAGAGTACCCTTACGTTTGATTCTCAGTTCCAAAAACAAAAACAAAAACAAAACAGAATTTAGACTTCCCAACATCCTTGCTAGTGAAAAACCCCAACGGTTACATGAAACCCACTGAATCAGGCCCCGTTTTTACCTCAAGCATGGCCACATTCCTAGTTGGGCTGGGTGATGTTCAGTAATTCATTACCGCTCATGTTCACAGAGGAAAATGTCAGGTGGACCAAGTCCGACATTTGAAGTTCCAGACTGGTCTCAAGGTGCCCTAAAGCCGCCTCCTCCTGCAGTGCTCCCTGGTGGTCTGAGTCCTGTCCCTGCTCTCTGTCTGTTCCCCAGACCCCCACCTTTGTGCTCAACCCATCATCACAGGCTCAGAAACAAGAGCCAAGGGATCCAAGCCCAAAGAGTCTTCTCTTAAAGTGGATTTATCTCAGTACTTGACACAGTGACAGAAAGCTAACAACCTTAAGCATAAACTCCACCTTGGATGGTACAACGAAGAGGGTCATCTTTGCCAGGACCTGGGTAGAGAAGTCAAAAGGCCTCATAGTGCCATTTAATCCAGCAGAAGTGAAAAGGCTAACAAGGGTCAGAGCTGGTGACACTGGAACAGAACCCACATGCTCTAACGGTGCAGAGAATCCACCCAGAAAGCATTGTTTAGAAGAAAAGCTCCACCCAGACTGCAAACTTCACCCCATGAGCCCTCCCAGGAAACGATCCCATAACCAAGGCTGGAGCCCAGAGGCCACACCGCGCCAGCCCCGCTAAAGGAGCATCAGGCAGGGAAGGGGCATTGGCAAGAGAGAGGAACACCTCAAGGTGCAGAGCCTGCTGGAAACAGCTGTAATCTATCACACATATGAAACCAAGGGACAGGGAGACTGCAAAATGTAAGTTCCAGATACATGCACAAGAGCAGGACCCTGCAAACAAATTGCACAGTGAAGCACAGTCTTGGGCTGGGGAGATGGCTCAGTGGGATAAGTGCTTCCCTGGCAAGCGCAAGGGCCTGAGTTCAATTCCCGGTTCCACAAAAAAAAAAAAAAAAAAAAAAAAAGAAGGAAAGAAACACAGTCTTATGATAGATATGGCAAGACAGTTTGCTTTCTGGACATTTTGTTTCAGTCTAGCTAGTGGCTAGCTTTCTATCTCTTTGTTTTTGGTAGTGAGGTTTGAACCCAGAAACTTTGCAAAGAACAATCTCCTCTTTGCTTCGCCTTGCTTTTCCTTTTTTAGACAAGGTCTTGCTAAGTCACTATCTCAACATTCAGTTTCTTTGTACTGGATGTACTTATTATTGGGGATTTGATCTCTGAACACAGAGGAGAGCCCATCAAAGGGACTAAAGGTGGGCAGAGAGGCTACCTATGAGGGCTGATTTTATAGGTGAGAATGAGTGTCTATGAGATATAATACTCAATGCTTCCCTATAAAACCTCCTAACAGTAGGAACTTGTAAGCATTCAAAACAAATACTTGGGCATCTACCCATCTTAAGCTAGAAAACATTACTGGGAAAAACTGGTTTTAAAAAATGGGGAATTGGACCTGGTGGCACACATCTGTTGACCCGAGCATTTGGAAGCTTGAAGGCTTGAAGCAAGTTCAAGGGCAGCCAGGGCTACATAGTAAGTTCAAGTTCAGCCTGGACTACACAGCCAGGCTTTGTCTCAAAAGAAACAAAATAAATAACAAGTTTTAAAAATGGGCCAGGACCTGAATAGATACTTTCAAAAGAAGATGTACAAATGGACAACAGGTGTTTGAGCAAAATGTTCAGTGTTGTGAATCATCAGAAAGCAGGGACCCGGGGCACAGTGAAATATGACCTCATGTCCGGAAAGCGGCTCTCGGCAGAAACAAGACAAGGGCTGGCTGGCCAGAAAGTAAGGAAAAGGGAGCCCCGCTGTGCTGTCGTAGGGCCATGTGGAAGCTGTATGACAGTCCTCCAAGAGCCTGAGGACAGAACTATGTTGGGGCCACCAATAAATGCAGATCCAAAGGAGGGGACCTCAGTGTGCAGAAGAGATGGCTGCACCCCGACGCCTCTGCAGCCCTGTTCACAAGATTTTGAACTGATCTCGGCATCTGACAGTAGATGGACAAAGAAAATATGGTCCATAGCTATAGTGGGATATTAATGAGCTCTTTAAAAGAAGGAAATCCTATCATTTATGGAAGTGGAAAGGCCTGGGATCACTGTGCTAACTGAAGTAAACCAGGTACCCAAGAGGAGCACTGTGTGGTCTCACACGCATGGAATCCAAAACAAACGCATAGATGAGCAGAGTTCAAGGTTGTTGCTGGGGCCAAGGGGCGGCTGGGCCTTTTGCAGACCCTAGTCACAAGATGGGTAAGGCTGGAGGGCCCTGATGTATGGAGACAGCTGATTTTTACAGCTGCATATTTGACATCTGCTGAGAGAGACTCATTCCCTAGTGCTCACATACACAGGCACTGTGTGAAAACAGGAAGGAGAAGGTATGACAGGCACCATGGGGCCATTGTCTTCTGGCCCTCTATACACATTCATGGTCGTGTTTTTCACATCATGCCCAGGCATACTTCTGAACTGTTAAGGGCCAGTGCCCTCTGCTCACCTCTGTATGGTGTGCAAGCTGCACTGCCTGGCCCTTCTCGCGTCTCTACCGTCTTGGCACGCCAATGTGTCCTCTGTATTACTGGGCCCACATTTACCCTCTCCTGTCATCCACACAGTCCTCCTGGGCCAGCGGCTCTGCTGTGTGACCAGGGGACAGATGCTACTCCCCATGGGCAAGGCTATCTAGCGGAGAGGTGGGATCAGCAGAGACCCCTGCAGCACCTGGACATTTTTGTAGGGGACAGTGGATGGAGGGTTTTCACAACTGGCCCCTCACTGTGGGACTGAGAGCACAGCTTGAAGGAATGCCTGGAAGAGGAGCTGGACATTCTACAGAGGGCCCAGCCTAGGCAGCCACACACACCGGGGGTGTCAGGGAATACCTGCTGCTGCCCCCTGACCCCAGAGGCCTTTTGTGGGGGCCCTCTGCACTCACCTTTCCCGGTCTCCCCCACCAGATAGCCACTCCTCCCCGCGGTGCCCATCAGGCAGTCGAAGGCCACCTTCTTGGCACTGAGGTGCAGGAGCTGGCTGGCCTCCACAAAGCGCCGGGTGACGTCCACGGGGTCGGCACCTGCAAGGGGGCGGTCAGAGGAAACGCGCTTCCTCCCTGTGTGCCGGGCATGTCCAGACCTTTGCCAACAGCTCAGGAAGTAAGAGAGAAAAGCTCAGCTCCTGAGATGAATGTGGGGCCTGGGAGGGATGGGCTCTGGAGCTAAGAGCTGGGCGCCATGGCTCTGCTGCCCCCACTGCCTCCCTTACTCCCCACAAATGTGGCAACCACCATAAATTACTGATGCCACATGAGGTGCCAGCCTCATCCTAGGATGCCCTCAGCTGGAGGCCTCCAGTTCCAGACTCCTCTGGCTCTGGCTACCTGGACACTGTCTAACCACTGCCACCAACCCTCTGCACTGGACTCCACGTAGAGCCCATTTGGGGTGCAACCATCTGCACTGCACCGACCCCACATGTCCACCCTGGTCCCTTGGGCCTGTCTCTGTTCCTGCTACAGACCTGGGGCAACAGCAAAGGATGTTGGGAGGACAGGGTGGGCGGCAGAGGCAGAGGGAAAGTTCACTCCCTAAGCCCACCCGTGAGCCTTGGAAGTGTGTACTGGGCTATAACCAGGGTGAGCACCCCTTATCCAAATGCCAGGTGACCAGAAACAGCTTGGGTTTGGGACTTTGTTTAGAGTTAGGAGTACGAGCAGATGCATGGGAAAGTAACGTGGCCTGTGAGTCTGTGTGAGCTTGGCGGGCGTTTCCTACACACCTGCACACAGTTCTCACTGTTCTCAGGGCAACTGGTTTGTGACTGGAGCCCATCAACACCTGCTGTGGGGTTGCAAAGGCACTCAGCAAGGACTGGTTTGGGGGCACTGCAGAGTTACATGCCCCAACTGAGGGATTCTTACTCTGTACTCATCTGACCAGAAGTACGGGGCCCAGTGAGGCTCCTTACCAGACGCAGCCTCCACCATGGCTTTCATCTTTAGGCCAAGCAGCTCCGTCAGCAGGTGCACAGACTGTCGCTGGAACCTGTGCAGCACCTCCTGCCCTGCAGGTGCCTGGCGGGCAGGTGTCACTGAGTACCGGGCTGTCCTGGCGATGGAGGGCCCTGTGGACCCTGGTGTTGTGGGCAGAGGCAGCTTTCTTTGGGTCAGCCCTGAGGTGGACTCTGCCTGCACCACCAGTGGGGCTCCGAAGCTGACCTCCAGGCCTGGGATGCTGGACCCGGTGGGCACCATGGGGTCAGCAATGAGCTCTGCCCATGTAAACTCAAAGATGTTTCTAATGCCTTTGGGCACAGCAATGCCTGAGTGGCGGCAGTGGATGAGGAGCTTAGAGATGTGAGCCAGCAGCTCAGGAGCTGTGGCCAGGTACTGGATGTAGAGTTCCCGGTTACTCTTAATGTCACCCATGCTGCCCGAGCATGTGTGTTGCTAGGTGACACTGACCATCTTGGAGGACAGGGACCAAGTTATGAGACTCAGTGTGCCCTGAGAGATGACAGATGTTCTTGTCTATGGAGAGGCTGTAGAGGAGGACAGAGTGGCCATGCTGGGGTGGCCCTCTTGGGTTGTGGAATGAGGGCTTCCTACCTTGGAGGCAACAAAGTGACTATGGCTGTCCCTAGCAGGGTGAAGGATGCTCCCTGGTGTTTCCAGAGACACCAATACTTGTGAGCCACACCAGGAAGGGCCTGGAGCTGGAGAGAGACCCAGAGGAGCTCCGGGAACAGCCACCCAACTAAGCACCTGCAGCAGAAGGCCAGAGAGGGCGGCTCTACTCGTCCTTCCCTACTTAGAGCACCAAGGGTGGGAGAGCTGGCTGTGGTCCATGGGCAAAGCCTGCAGAGACAAGAAGTGAATCATGGGCTTAGAGATGTGGGCCAGCAGCTCGGGAGCTGTGGCCAGGTACTGGATGTAGAGTTCCCGGTTACTCTTGATGTCGCCCATGCTGCCCAAGTGCATGTGCCTGCCTGTGACAGGTGGCAGGGGTGTGGGATAGGGACAAGCCACGCAACATACACAACCAGAGCCCGTGGGAGGCACAGCATGAGTCAGGTCACGACTGGAGGAAGCGGTCACTTTCACCAAAGCCAAGACATTGCTGATGGGACCACACACCATCTCACTAGGAAGAGAAGGGTGAGTATGCAGCAGATCCTTCAGTGGTGTGGCTAAGCTCAATTTCAGGGAGTTAAAGCAGGAAAACTGCACGCCTGAAAGCAAAGGACCGTGACAGACGTCTCCCCCACTTCAACAGAATTGCTTGTGAGCTCTGAGATCAAGTGGGTGTTTGAAGCAGAAAGTTTGCAGATGGACTTATAAAATATATTGGTAAAAATGTAAAGGCACCTTTTAACCTTATGTTAGGAAAAGGCTGGTTACTCCTGGTGATATCCAGAGGTGCTGTGAGATAAGGAGACAGAATGCAGGAAGCACAGTGAGGTGGGGCTCATGGCAGTGCCCTGGCCAGCGTCTCCATGCAGGGTCACTGGCCCGCAGGACGGCGGGCCAGTTCGCTGTGATAGCAGCCATCAGCCTTTGGTGCAGGCTTCAGGGCACCTTCAGGCCACCTCTGTGTCCCTTCACTGCCTTCCACTTGGATAGCACCTCAACACCCTCTGCCTGGCTGTCTCTGTCTCTCTCCATCCCCAGCCACCAGTCCCCATGCCAGGCAGCTCACCTGGCACAGGTAGACAGTATCTATAGGGCAGGGTCACAACCACAGCCTGTACCTCCCATGGTAAAGGGCAACCTTTAGGAACCCTCTGTTTTGCTGCTGTTCTACAGATAAAGTGGCTTCCATGTCTTCTGCTGAACCTAGTGGCTCCAATGGTGACATCCAGACAGCTAGTCTGAAGGATCTGACACTGGCAGGCAGGGCAGAGCTTGCTTACTTGGCTTCTTGGCTTCCTTCCTTCCTTCCTTCCTTCCTTCCTTCCTTCCTTCCTTCCTTCCTTCCTTCCTTCTTTCCTCTTTCCCTCCCTTCCCTTCTCCTTCATTCCCTCCTCTGCCTCCCTCCCTCCTTCCCCCTCCCTTCTCTCCTTTCCAAGTCAGGACTCAAAAAGAAGAAAATTGATATAGCCCTTGGAAACCCTTGTTGGGAAGTTGTCCTCTCCTCCCCACAGAGCCTTTTCCTTGTGGGGTTGATTATGACACACAACTCACGAGCACACAAAGATGATTTTGAACACAGATTTTCTGAGCAGGAATTCACACACTACATGATTTGTCCTTTAGAACATGGACAATGGTTTTTTAAGACATTCACAGAGGTGTGTGTCCCACACCATTATCTAATACGGGGACATTTCATTACCCCACAAGGAAACCCACTGTCCACTGCTCCTCTTTTCCTCCCATCCCCAGGCAACCACTAACCTAGATTCTGTTGCAGTGTGTTTTCTTGCTCTAGGGACTGGGATAAACAGAACCACACCACGCGTGGCCTTCTGTGCTTAGCTCTTGTCTCAGGCATATTTCTGAGTTGCAGTATGTGTCCATACTGCCGCCTCTTGACAGCTAAACCCTACTCCATCATGGGGACCATCACTTGGTGACCAGTCACCAGGCAGAATAGATGGCCACTGTTCCCACATGTCAACTCCTGTGCACAAGGCTGCTGTGGACACTCACACAAAGCTTTCTATGTGCTGCCAGCAGGTCCCTGCTGCCTTTCCTTGGTGGCTCAGAGCACACAGAAAGACCTAGTAATCAGAGTTTACAGGACATGGAGGTTGGGGCTTAACAGTGTCACCTGTCCTGTAAACTCTGGTCACCAGGTCTTTCCTTGTGCTTGTTTGTCTTGGGAATTTGGACCCAGGGCCTTCATACTGAGCTACATCCCCAGATCTCTTCCTCCTCCTCCTCCTTTTCCTTCTCTTCTCTGTCTCAGACTACAGTGAGACCATCTGAGAGAGAGAGAGAGAGAGAGAGAGAGAGAGAGAGAGAGAGAGAGAGAGAAAGAGAGAGAGAGTTCAACAAAGAAGACTGTGGCAGGCAATACATTTTCTCCCTGAGCCTGAACTCACTATGTGGGAGGGTGGCTTGACCCTGCAGGTGCACAGTGACTACTGGAGACCTCAGAGGCCTCCACAGAGAAGCACACTGGAGGAATGGAGCAGAGGATACTGCAGACTGAGTTATCCATGTTCAGATGTCCCCCAGAAGAGGGTGACTGGCCAGGAGCCATCTTGGAGAGTGGCCAACTGAGCCTAGAGCTCAGAGCAGCTGCAGGGCGGCTCCATCTAGTGGCTCCCAGCGACAGCATCAGGCTTCTGGGTTCAAGTTGGCAGGAAGCTGAGTTCAAGCCAGCAGAGGCACACAGAGCATTAAGGCTGGAAAATTGGGTTCCAGTCTCACAGCCAAACCCAGTATGAACTTTAGTGGAAATAAAGGTGCAGGCTTGTTGGGATTATCAACTGCCATGCCTTAGAGTTACAGCTGGCTTGCTAGGATTAACCAACACAGATCTGGACTCTGCCCACCAGTGTCTACCAGTGACAGCAGATACACACCTTGAAGTGAGTATAAAATTGCCACATGGGGCTAAAATTTACTGCATACAATTTTTCCTGGTTCAGTTTAGATTTTATCATATAACCACAAATCTAGTTCATATGGTCACAGGTGGCAAATTAATGGTTACAATTTGTCACTTTTCTAGGCTACATTTAATGTCATTGTTATTCATGACCAACCACTTAAACCAAGCTGACGTAATTTTTCTAATCAGTTGTTCTTCCTGATATACCAGGACTGACATAAGGGACAAAATAATATTATAGGTCAATGCCAACGAGCTCGGCCAAGCAGGCAGTAGCTTCTCATCCTCGATAAACTGAAGGGGTAAGATCTTGCAAGACTCAGGACCCAAAGGCCAGCTACACCTGGAAGGCACATCTGTGTAGTCATTTCCTAAGAGTTCCAAGTACTAGCAATAAAGACTTAATCTACAGACATCAACCCAGAGATTAAAAAAAAAAAAGTGAGAAGATACTTAAGTAAGATGCAATCCTCGACTTCCAGTTCACTATGGGCAAACCCAGGAAGCAATGAGGTGCAACAATTTGACAGCCACCCACCCCACCTGGACTCTCTACAGTGGTAACAGTGGAAGCAATGAAGCAAATGAAGGAGGCTCTAGAAAAAATGAAATCAGGAGTAATTTCTCAAAGAACTGCAGAGTTGGTGACCATAATGAAAGACTTGCTCACTAACCCTAGAGAAGATACAGATAAAAAAATAGAGGCGCTTAGGAAAATGATGAATGTCCAACCTATATTAAAAAAAAAAAAAAAAAAAAAAAAAAAAAAAAAAAAAAAAAAAAAAAAAAAAAAAAAAAAAAAAAAAAAAAAAAAAAAAAAAACAGGATCCATGAAAAAGATTCAAATAGATATCCAGGAGATTAAAAATTCCACTGATAGTATGCTCAGCACAATGAGCCAACATGAGGAAAGGATCTCAGATATAGAAGGTATGCAGTTAGTGATCATGAAGAGAAAGATTTCTTAAAAATGACAAGAGACCACAAGAAATCAGTCCAGTAGCTCCTAGGCGATAGAAAGAATAAAATAAGATTGTCTGAAGTCAACAAAAAAGTGGAAGGTAATACAAATGAGATTTTAAAAAACCTGTTCGCAGAAGTCATGGCATAAAACTTTCCAAGCAGGGAAAAAGAATTTGATATACAGAGATGTGAGGCACATAGAACTCCAATTAGCCATGACAAAAATTCTAAACCATGGCATGCAATAGTGAAGATTCTAGAAATTCAACAATTTTGAGTTATGAAATTACCTTAAAGAGGGAAGCCACACAGAGTCAGGGATCCTGATGATACAGGGGCACCCCGACATCCACCCTGACCATTCTCCTCAAAATAGCCTTCACATGAGAGATTAAATACCAGACATCTACCAGGCATTAGAGTCATTCCTCCACTCCTGCCATCAGATGTAGTTTCCAAATAACAAGCAGCCGTGCTAAGTCCTCACTGTGGCTTCCCGATGTCCTTCATCACCTTGTCAGTCTAGTTTTGTTCACATGGGCCTTGTGCTTCAGGAAACCAATATTTAATACTGAGAGAATAAAATGGGCTCATTATACATGAAAAAAGCCACCTATAGGGATAGGAGGAGGGCGCAGACACCTGCAGGGGATGTCATAAGGAGGAATATATGACAGGAGGTCCACGGGTGATAGAGACCACCACAGCAGTCACCGGCCATAATGAAGCAGCCTTGAGCAGGATGTACTTACTTATTTTTTTTTTTATGTATTTGGTATAGGGTCTCACTACACAGCTTAGACTCATAGTGATTCTCCTGTTTTCAGCCTTCCCAGTGCTGGAATTACAGGCATGGGCCACTAAAGCTAATCTCGGTGGCTGGCTCAGCACGCCTGGAGGGTGGGGCCAGCATGGTCTGAGCAGGATTTAGTATGGCTTTATCTGTTTAATTGTGAGTTACCCAAGGCCCAGGCCCTTTGTCTGGAGATAGGCAGTGGACTCACAGTAAGTGAACCTCTGTTTTCAGGGAGGCCTATATTGTCCTGTGAAGCTGGGCTGCCTCACAGGACAAGATAGGGCCACAACTAAGGATGTTTGTCTCCAACCCCAGTTAACTAAAAGGAGACTGCAACTGTAGGCTCCACACTTCTACAAAAAATGTCAACCTGAAGATAAAGTAGTTCTCCTGACTGACATAATTTACTGCTTGGGAAACTATCTCCCAAGGTCCTGCTAGATTCCTGTCAGATTTCTGCATTTTCTTCAGTACTCCCTTCCTTTGTTTGAAAACCAAATGAATAATAGACTTCTCAGAGAAGTTCTCTGTCTTAAGCCTCAGAGAATCTTAAATTCTTCCTGGAACCCTAGAATCATACCACTTGTCTCATTTATTTAAGCCTTTGATGTCCACTCATTTGGGAGATTGCAGGCCTGAGTAGCCCGCAATAACTAAGAGATATTATCAACCCATCACATGGGAACAGGAGGAGGACATGAACGCCCTACAGATGTGTCTTCAGGATGAAGACCGGATGGCTGCTTTCAGGATGAGCAGGACATTGCCAGCACACAGGGCCAAGGGTGCCATTGTCCAAAGCTTCCTCAGGAATAAGGCAGTATCGCACACTGTGAGCTGTCAGTGCCTCTTGGGGACCTCAGGTCAGAAGAAGAGAAGCAGATGGAGCAGGACAGTGGGACAGTCAGGGCCCCACCATAAGGTTCACTGTGTCACTCAGGGGCCTTGTAGAGAAGCGTTGGTCTCTTGACAAGACCATCAGAAACCAAGATGATTGTCCCTTGACCAGTGACCTCACCCCTGAAAGCAACACCTAGGGAACACCACAGGGGGAAGGGAGGCTCTGTTGTGAGGACTGATGTTCGCTGAATCAAAGGTTTTTCTTTTTTGTCTTTTTGAGACAAGGTCTCACTATTCAGTTAAGGCTGGCCTTGAGCTTACTTTGTAGCCTAGGCTGGTCTCCAACTCATGACGATCCTCCTGCCTCAGCCTTCCAAATGCTGGGATTACAGGTATGCACCATCATGCCCAGCTTTGCTAAAGAAAATGTAAAAGTCTTCACAGCTACTGCATTCCTAACCAGCAGCCCCCAGGAAGCTGTGCAGGTAGACCCCAAGGCAGCAGCTTCAGTTAGAAATTAGCTCAGTTTTAGAAGTTTCAAAGGGAAATATGAAGAATGCAATGCTGTGTGCACGTCACATACACGTTCCATGAAAACACACATGGAACGCACATTAGAAGTGGAGAGATGACGGTATAAACAGACTAAGAAGTAAAAATGTCATGGCAGCAAGGCAGCGTTCTGGGGATACAAGGCCAACGACGTGCTTCTCCTAAACTGACCTCTATCGTCTTTTCCCTGATTAACCTCAAGCTTCCTCTTTTTACTGCACACGCCAAGCCTCCCCAATCAGCACCTGCTACAACACCACACCCAGCGCAGCCCAATAACTTTTGTCTCCCCACCTCCTCCCCAAGGGTCCTAGCTTTTCTTCAGCAGCCCCCCTGCACTGAGTAGTAGAGTATCTCTTTACTTCTCTCCCACTTTTCTTTCACACTAGGGCAAGGAACCTTACACTGACAAGAAAAAAGCTGTTGCCACAGGCAGCAGCCCAGGCCTGAGCAGCGCTTGTGACCTGCATCCTAGAAGCCTGACTGGTGCAGGGCACATTCTGGCATTCTCTGGTCTCCACCCTGAGCCAAGGTGTGTGGAGCCCCATGTTCGAGGTCAGGGAAGCTAATGACTGCTGAGGCACAGACAGAAGCCAAGGATTCAGTATACTCCAGAGAAATGTATCACAGCCACATGTCACCAAGTAATGCCACCGAACACATGGGCCTGCAGGAAATATAGCAGAGAAACCTATTTAAATCAGGAGCACAAGATAGTGATGTTTCTGATCTCTCCTAGCACCAGACAAGTGCATACTTACTGTGTGTGAAAACACAATGCAGCCCTGGGTGCACTCATAAACCTACATAGATCACAGCCCTAGGCTGGGTGACATCTTTTCTTGGAGACACCTTGCTTCAGATGAACAGTTTTGACTTTCCAGTTTTCCTGGTTAATCTCACCAATCCATTGTCCCTAGTTCCTCAGCTGACACATAGACATAGACACAGACAGGTGTGCACGCACGCACACACACACACACACACACACACACACGCTCGCTCTCTCTCTCTCAACAGGAAGGTGGGTGTCCCCAGCCCACATTGGCTGGGGCAGGGCATGACCAGAGTGCTGTGGGTCACACGTCACTCACCACTCACCTGAGCTATGGAGAGCCTGACACAATTGCATAACATGGAAGTGGCTGAACTCAATTCACTGCCTCAAGAAGCAGCCCACATCCACACAGCCACTTAGTCGATTGTGAAGGCTGGTGTCCACCTCATTCTAAGTTCTAAATTCCATCCAAATTCTTAAGTCCATGTCCCCTCTGTAGGTCACAGGTGAGCTAACTACTGCCCTCTGGCTGGGCCTACTCTGGTTTCCAGAAGGAGTAAACCACCAGAGTCTCCGGCAAAGGGAAGGCTAAGTGCAATGGGAATCTCCTGTGTATAGATCTAAATGTTCTCCTTTGGGAATTCTGTGAGCAAACAAAACAATTTATGGAGCCAATTCAAATGAACCAAACCAAAACACAGAGGCCCAGAGGACAGATTACAATGGAAACAAATAACTCAAAGTAATTTCTTCTCAGTGTTTTAGTCATCTCCAGAGGCTTGAGTGGATGTGGCCATTGGTCCCTCTGAGGTCTTGGCTGTTTCCTGTGTGCCAGCCTGAGTTACTATGGGAGGGTGGCAGACTTCTCTGGGGGCTATGATGTCCTGGACAGGCTTGGTGGATCAGGAACTAACCTCTTCACTATGAAAGTGAGTTCTGTCCTTTCTATAAAATAGGGACTCCATCATGGGCTTTAGCACCTAGACAGCTCTTCCTGAACACATTAAATTACAGAAAATGCCTGCTCAGTTCCCATCACAGGAACACATACAAACCAAAGATATCACAGGCCAAGGATTTTTCTGGTTTCCACAGCCCCCTCGCTCTGCTTTCCCTTTCCCTCAGCAACTCCTCAGATTCCCCTAGTGCTGAGATCAACTGTGAGCCCATAAACCAGCCAATGAGGAAGAGCTCAGCTGCTCCTCCCATACTAGGGATAAAAAGGGAGACCCTCCTTGGTCCTGTGCACCCGCTAACTTCAGTGTTAACATGTGCTGTGCCCTTTTGTAAAAGTGAAAGCCTTGGCAAAATTTCTTGATGTCTAAGTGCTTCATTACCTGTACCAACAAACTGAGTCTGGGGGCTCATTTCCAACAATTTCTGGAACCCAACACAGGGCCCCAGCCCATTAAGGCATGAGGACTCTTACCAAGAGATACATTCCATGGCCTTGTTGCAGTGGCCTGTGGCACAAGAACTGGAGCCTGTGGACTGAGGAACCAATAAAGACTTCCAACAACCCAGGAGGGCCCAAAGGGAGTCAATGACAAGGCAAATTTGTGCATGAACCAAGGTAAGAAGTCATGGGGGTGACAGGATCTTGTTTTGGTGATTGAGTTATTCTAGCCCTGCTCCAGGACAGTCTCAGATGAGACTGAGACATGACTGAGATTGTGGCAGTCTGGGGTAAAACCAGTGACCTTGGGTGAGGCCAAGATGATTTCAGGTGGGTTAAGTTCCTCTTCTCTCTGCTTTAAATGGGAGGGAACTGTGGCCAAACGAGATGACAGAAGTAACACTTGACATTGGATTCAGTTATTGGAACCCTTTAAAGTATGGTGAGGTAGGTCGGAACAATTGGACACACTACAGATCTACTTATTTCAACTGTGTATGTTATGACATCTACATATAGATCAAATATTCCTAGTTCCCTAGGAAGAGTTACACCTGTAGTGAGCTAGGTCGGGGTACAGTGCTTTGAAGAAATGTAAAATGCCTCAATAATTGTGCACACTGCATGTTAAAATGCTAGCTCAGATATATTGGGTTGAATATAGTGTATCATAAAGTTAATTTCATCTTCTGAGTAGGATTCCTAGAAAACAAAAAATGATGCTGGAGGCCACACGGTGATTCGACTGACAGTGCTATTACACAGTGAGATCTGAAGCCAAGGACACCAGTGCCACCTGTTGGACACACACATGGCACAAATGGGGCAAGGGGTCACAAGACTTCCTGAGGGTGAGAACAACTTGAACTCCAGGCTCACAAAGCTAAAGTTACATTGCAAGGGGAGGGGGTGATTAGAAACCAGTTGCTCACAGCTGCCTGGGTCATCTGACTTCACCTTGCTCATGGCCCCACTGCAGGCCCCCAGCAGCTCATCAGCAGGAGGCCATGGTCAGTACCCACGCTACTCCCAGGGCAGGGCTTCCCGCTGCCTGGTGGCCTCTGCTCCTTTCTCCTACTCCATCCCCTCTCCTGTCCTCTTCCCATCTTCCCCACATCATCTATTGCATTTGCTTTGTCCTTCCCCTACCTTTCCTTATCATCCTACAAGTCTACTGATATTTCTGTGTCTCACTTGCTTTGTCTCTTCTTTCCCTATCCTATAAAGCTGTTTCAAGGTGGTTTTGTTGCCTTAACCCTTACTTTTGAGTTCTCAGTCTACTGGGGTTGGAGCCTGTACAGTGTCAGAAAAAGCTGGGAGCTCCTGCTTCTTCCTGGGAGGTGACATTGGCATCCTGGAGACATGGCTTTCCTCCACAGAGCTAGTATCCTTGCTGACAGCTGTCTGATGAGGAATGTGGGTTTCTATTTACCCTGCATGGTGGCTCCAGAAAAGCCACAGACTATGGCGGCTTTGCAGGATGTCTTGAAATCATGAAGGAGTCCCAACTTTGTTCCCAAGTTTTAGGATCAGTCTATCAGTTTCTGCAAACCTAGGTTAGCAGATTTAGTGTGTATTTAGTTATTAGCCTGGTGAAGCCTGTAACAGAATGACAAAGTCTAGCACTTTGCCCTTGAGCTGAGGCTCAGAGAACAGCATGACTCACTGCTGCCTTTCTGGATTATGGAGGTGTTGCTCCATCCGGTCTCTTGGTGCCTGATGGGGCTGGGTCCTACACCTCCACCCTGGAGGCCCAAGACTTGTGGTCCTTCTGCCTCTATGTAAGGACCTCTCACTGGGCCCTCCAAGCCCCTGCTCCTCTACCTCGCTAAAAGCTGAGCTTCAGAATGAAGCCTCCACCTGCCTGTGTGGATAGAGGCGTGAAACATCCCTTGACCCCAAGCCAGGGCATGGGCTGACAAAAGACAGGGCCAAGGCTCCACAGCATCATTTTATAGCACAGATTCACCTGCCCTCTGCAGGAATGGAGTGAAGAGGCTGTACTGCACCAGCAAGGACATGGTAGCAAGGAGCTGAGACCTCTGACTGCAGAGCAGGAAGATGAAGGCCAGCTCACCCCTGAGCCCTACTATCCCCACAGTACAAGTGGAGTCAGAATTCCTCCAGGGTCATGTCACTTGTTTGTAGTATGAGATCATGTCATCCAGAGTCGCAAAACTGACTGTGGGGGCCCGAGGTGGGCCTCCAGGTGCAGGTGTTGGTAGCACATGCACAGAGTGGGGCTCCTGGCCCTGGCCTGCCTGCTGCCCTGGGCTGCTTGGTGCCAGGTTGGGTCTGCTCCACGTCTGGCTTCCTGAAGACGCCGCTCTTTTCTGACCCATGAAGTAATCCGATGGTGGGGCAAACTCAGGGTCCCGCTCAGCCCGGAGAGCTGACTGCCTCTTGGACCACTGTCCGAAGGAAAACTCTAGAGAAAATGAGAAAGAGCAGCATTAGAACCCATTCATGAACTGGTTATAGTTACAGAATTATTTTTTATTTTTTATTTTGGATTTTTGAGGCACAGTCTCACTATAGTTCAGGCTGGCCTTGAACTCACTATGTGGCCCAGGTTGGTCTCAAACTCGCAGCAAGGCTCCTATCTCAATCTCCCCATTGCTGGCATTACCAGCATGTGCTACCATGCCCACCCAAACTTACAGATTTCTTAAAATCCACCAGAGTTCTCTGGAGAACAAGCATAGCACCAAAAAAATCCCATCACAAACTATATAAGCAATACCTGCAAAAAATTGTGAAACCTTGCTATGAAGAGAAGTATCTACTTCCCAACAGGGAGAGACCAGAACAGGGCTTTGAGGAGAGGCTGGCAGGCTTAGGAGCAATGCCAAAAAGAGCAGTAAAATGAACTAGAGAGAGGATAAAAAGTGAAGCAGTCACATCACTTGCATGACACGTGGCTGTGTCCTTGGCAGAATTTTAGAAGATGCCAGATGACCTGTCCAGATCTAAGTGGTGTTTACTTCATCTCCATTTGTCACAGTGGCCTGGCATTTGCCTTTGGGTCTTATCAGCTCGAGCAACATGTGCTCAGGTCCCACTGAAATGATCCCTGAAAGACTGCAGGAACCAGTCTTCCAGAGAGGTTGCTGTGGGCTCCATGGTGAATTCAGAGGAAAGCTGTGCATCCCACATGGGCACAGGTGGGTGACTGGCCTTGACCCATTCTCAGCTAAAGAAATGGCTCCACACAGCTCTCAGCACCCTAACCATGAGGCTCTAACTGGCTATGACAGACAGTCTGTAACACCACACAGGAGGAAATCTCCTCCAAGAGCACACAGGCCCTAGGTGCCAGAGAACCCAGTCAGCAAGCTAAGGTTTCCTGAAGCCTCCAAGAACCACTCAAGACATACCTACCCACCCCCACGATTGATCCCTTTACATGAGCAGGGAGGCTAATGATATTAGCAGTCAGCCCCCAACTATCACTGGTGGACTGGGGATAGCTCAGTGTTGGCACCTAACTAGCACATGAGACCCTGGGTCCCAGCATCACATAAAGCAAACACACAGATGACACTGGGAAGAAGCCCCTGCTGTAGCCCTCACCTTTCCCTCGATCCCACTCCCGTATGTGAGGCACCCCAGGCCGGGTGTCCCTCCTCTCCTGGGTGATGACCTCTACTCTGCAGTTCTGGGGTGGAGGTGGGGTTGGCACAGGCTCAGGTTCTGGTGGCAAAGGTCCAACAGCATCCCCATCTATGTTTGTAGAAAGAAGATCTTATTAGAACACAAATGTTGAATGTGCTAATCCTGGAAATAAAGGTAACAATGATCAGCATTTATAGAAAGGTGGTTACTGCCCAGGTCACAGGTTCTCTCAGTACCGTGTATATAGCAGGGCATCTCAGTGCTGTAAGATGAAGGAATTCAGTGTTCCCACTTCAGTGAAAAGAAAATTCATCCCAGCAACACGGGCAGCAGGTGCTGGGGGCAGGAACATGACCCATGCTGCCTACCCCCGCTCTGCTTCTCCACCCACAGCAGGACCCAGGCCCCCAATCACTCAGTGAGTAACAATGGAAGATGAAGCACAAAGAGCCAGGTGACACAGGCTGCAGCTTGTTGTGGGCTATTCCATTTGGGCCATATTTTCTAATTTTTAAAGAAAATGGTTTTCTGGAAAATACTTTATAACGCAGCTCTCATTTTCTGGGAATGAATTGTGCCAGACACAGAGCAAAAGGGATACCAGGAAGGCTTCCACATTGCAGAGCTTGCATTTTTGTGACACTAGAGACATCTTTCTACTTCTTTATCTTTCCTGGATCTTCTCAAAGCTAGACCCAGCTTGGCCCAAGGGTGAGGTGCCGCAACTACAGTGAAACCATCTTTGTCCCTATAATCTGGCTCCCCTCATCCCTGGGAACAGAATGCCTGCCCCTAGCTTCAGTTGGTTGTGTGGCCTCCTTACTGGGAAGCCATTTACCAGCTTCCCCTGCAGCTGGGCAAAGCTGTGGGCCTGAGCTCAGCCAATGGGGGAACAGGACTGTGGTAACCTCAGACTTCCCTACCTATGAAGACACAGGTTCCAGCCCCTCCCCTGGGCAGGGTCAGCAGCAGGTGCCATGGGGCAGGCATCAGTTATGAGATGATACCAGTGCTTGAAAGAATCAGGGACCACATGGCCTCAGGGAGAGCTGGCCTGCCCCAGGTGCACCCGCACCCACCTGGTCTGATGTATGATAGAGAAGCCAATGTTCATCCCCTTGGCAATCCCCTTTGTCAGGGCAGCTTAGCGCCAATTACCTCACATGAGCTCACAGAGCGAAGAGCTCACAGGGCTCCCAAGGGGACCTGGCCCCAAGTTCCAAACTGCCCACTCAGCAGTGTTCCTGCCTTGTTGGTCTGCACATCCTGAACATCTCACTGAACTACCCAACTTTGTGACATACTTTCTAAAGACAAAATGACAAGAAAAACCTCAGTCACGAACAAAAACCTTGATGTCTGTAGTGATCAAGAAAGACTACTGAGTGTTTTTGCCATGAAAACTCAGTAGGAATTTGAAGGCATGGACACACTTGTCCAGATTAAACACTGCACAGCATGTGCACACACTGAAACTTCATGGTCCTACACATGTGTACAATGCTATTTCATATGCTTAAAATAGAAATTTAAATTTTGAAGTTTAAGTGTCCATTCATATACAAGTACACTTAAATTTTAAGATACATTTTCTAAGTCTCTGTTACTTAACTGTGCCACTCTAAGAAGGAACTGAGAGTCACTGTCATCCCTATCCGCTGTCTATGATACTGCAGAGTTGTCTGCCTCACTCCAGTTAGGAACTGTGCCTGGCAGTGCCTGGCTGCAAGCAGCCTGCTCCAAGGCAAAGCCAACTGCCCACGCTGCTGAGAGTGTCGGGGGGCAGTGGGCGGCTCAGAGCGTCCTTCCTCTCCCACGCGCAGAAATTGAAGCCGTGATGTACCTACCTTTGCTTTCTTCTGTCCCATCTTCTTTTGATGTTTTCATCTTTTTTTGTCGAAGTTTGGCAAGTCTTGCTTCTAATATGGCCTTTCGTTTCTCCTTTATGTTTTCTCGTTTTGTTCTTTGATCTGTTGTCTAAACAGAACAGAAAGTTAAATATTATTGGGGGAGCCTGCCCATTAGCTCAGTTGTTTAAGTGCCTGCTTAAACACTTCAAAACTTATTTTGCTTGAAACCAAATTCATGTTTGTTCAAAAGGTTAAATTTTTCTTTTAAACACAGATCTTTTTAAATGTTTATTTATTTGGTACAGGCCCATAGTTGGACTCATAGTGATCCTCTGGTCTCAGTCTCCCCAGAGCTGGGAGTATAGGCCTGTACCACTCTGGTTTTGGCGGCTGGCAGAGTATGTGGTGCTGCTTGCCAGGCAGGTGCCTAGACTGCTGAGCTAACTCTCTAGCACCACTAAGAGGCTGTCCTTGTGACCCTGAAAATGAAGACTATGAGGCACTCTACCCGGCCCCCGACGTCTTAGCAAGTCTATGCACCCTGGAACCCTTGAGATTCAAGAAGACCATCCACTCTGGCATGGAGTATAATCCTAGCACTGGGAGGCTGAGGCAGGAGGACTACAAGTGTAAGCCCAGCTTGGGAAACCTAGCAACTTATCGATATGCTGTACCAAGACCAAAAATAAAAAAGGCTGAACTGTGATTCAGTGTGAAGTTTCTGGGTTCAACTTGTAGGACCACCAAAAACAAAAGAGACAGCAATAGACAAAAGAACACAAAAAAGAAAAAAGAAGGGGAAAAAAGAAAGAGAAGAAAGGGAAGGAAGGAAAGAGAAAAGAAAGCCAACCAATTTTCTTCCTTAATCTGTAAAATAACTTTCTATATATTGTTTTTTGGGTTTTTTTGGCAGAACCTGGGATTGAATTCAGGCCCTTGCATTTGCCAGGGAAGTGCTTATTCTTTTGAGCTATCTCCCTGGCCCACTTTCTGTATTTTTTCCTAGCTACCTCAAAGTGGAAATCAGATGTTAGATACAGGTTACTTCTAAAACAGTTCTAATTTTATATTTTGAAATACCAAAACAATAGCAATCACCTTAAGATGTCATTTTTCATTTTGTTTAGTTTTATTTTTTTAAGCCAGGGGCTCGCTATGTAATCCAGGCTGGCCTTTAAATCTGTACAGCCCAGGTTGGCCTCCAACTCATGGCAATCCTTCTGCCACAGCCTCCCAAATAACCACAGGTGTGCATGCACCCCAACACCCAGCTATACAAAGGCATTACAAAAAAAAATATTTTTTAATGTATTTAGTACAGGTTCTCATTACACAGATCAGACTTATAGTGATCCTCTTGCTATCAGCCTCCCAAGCACTGGGATTATGGGTGCCACCATGCCCAATCTTAACTGCCAGCTCAGTGAGTCCTGGCATAGCGGGGCAAGCTGGAGATCCAACCACAATCCCTGCATCTGCCTAAGCAGGCACTTTAATCTTCTGAGCTATCTGGCCAGCTCTTACAAAGGCATTTGGAGAAGCAATTTAAATTCCTAATTTAACTCACAGAACTGCTCAGTCCTGCTCAGCCCCTTGTCCCACTTCCTCTGACCAGAGCTTGAGTACCTGCTCCCGTAGCATCTCTAGGGTTTTCATTTGCTTGTTTCTCAGCTCTTTGTCTTGAGCAAAGGCAAAATATCCAACACCAAGTTGCCGGGCCTCTGCAATGAGCCAAATTGTTGAGAAGATCCCATCAGTCATGACACTCAAGGCAAACTTTCTACCAAAGCAAGAAGCATGACATGTACACAAGTTTAAAAGAAAAGGCAGTGAAGTGGTGGTAGCAGTAGCAGTGGCAGTGGTAGCTGTGGCAGCGGTGGTGGCAGAGCAGCAGCAGCAGCAACCAGCTTCTGTCTTGCTTGTGGGAGACAAGCACAGTAAAGACCACAAGTTTCTGCCCTGGCCAACTTCGCTTTGCTTGGGGCAGGACCTTGCAGATGCATAGCCCGATGTAGGAAACTGTCCCAAGGTGTGGACTAGCAGGCCAGGAAGCAAACAGAGCAGAACTATGTCTACCTGGGCTGTGCTGTGTGACTAACCCTTCTAAGCTGTCATGCAGTCAGCACTATGAGAAAACAAGATACCATTCTCCCGGATGTCCTCATAGTGCACGGGCCCCACTGGCCTCCGCAGGGCCTCCCGCTCCTCCTCTTCCCACTGCTGGCGTTGAAGCTCCTTCCTCATGTCCTCCGACAGCAGTGTCTTCTCATTAGCAGGACTCACAAAACTAGCCAGAGAGGGAAGGAACAAGGAACACACCATTCCCAGGTGAGTACCTCAAGATAGCCATGTTTAGGATTCTGGTCCTGTAAGGCTCTCTGGCCACTACTGCT
>PVKA01000601.1:7682-163763 GCA_004027165.1 Ctenomys sociabilis | reverse complement strand
TTTCTAGGCCCATTTCCTTGCACTGAGCCCAGGCCACCCTGCAGGGTGCAGGGAGGTCCATCAAGTACCCCTTGTAAAAGTCTCTTACCTCCAGGATGCTTTAGCAAGTTACCCCCTGGGTCTGCCATAGGTCCCACAGAAAAATTTTTAAAGAAGGCCCTGACTTCCAAGATGTGTAAAGAAAAGTGAGAAGCCAGCTGCTACCTGTCCTTCCTGGCTCAGGGATAAGTGTCTCTTCTCAAGGTGAGCGTGCGCACATAGGGTCATTTGCTGAGCTGGTTTGGGCTCCGTCTTGACTGTAACGAGACACTGTTTCAAGCAGCTTTGCAACCTAGGCCATGAGAGCCAGTCCTGCCTGGGTCCCTACCACCAGGAGGATGCAGGCAGGAAGGCTGTTCAAGCCCATGAGTTCAAGGTCAAAAAAGAATAACCAAAACCAAAAACAACAGGCAGACATTCAGGCTGTTCAGTGTGTAGATTACATGTATATGGGTGTGCTAACCAATAAAATTGCTGTGACAAATATTCTTATCCACTAAAAAACATCTTACAGGAATAGCACCCCCCATAAAACCATCCACTGGCTCCATTAGAGACCAGGCAAGGTGCATATATCCAGCACTTACAGTCTCCCCTGAAGGTTCTTGTCCATCTCCAGCAGGTCTGGCAAATCCTTCCTCATGCAGCGCCGGGACCGGCCCAGAGAATCCACGTAATCCACCCTGAAATGCAAGTGGGAAGGTGGGAATGCTGGGCACATGCTCTGGGGTCCCCAGGCCAGGGAGCCACCACACTGAGAAGCAAGGACTCTCAGGCAGAAGTACCCTCAGCCCACGCTGCTGCCCACAGAAGCTGCTTACAAAGATTCAGTGTGTGCTCTGCAAAGCTTAGCTTCAGAACAAAAAGCAGCCCATCTCTAAATCAAAGCAGAAATGTGTTGTTATTCCTAAGAACTTCCTTTAGTTCATCTTACTTTAATCAGCATCTGAGTAAATTCACTCTACACCCAGATTCTGTCTTTTTCTATTTTTTTTGGTGCAGGGTCTCACTATGCATGCAGCCCACATTCATAGCGATCTTCCTGCTTTTTGCCTCCCATGTGCTGGGATTACAGGCGCGCGCCACCGCGCCCGGATTGCATCGCCGGCTCAGCGCACCCGAAGGCAGGGCCGGCGCGGCTGGGGGAACCAAGGATCGAACACTGGTCCCTGCGCTTACCTAAGCAAGCGCTTAGTCCTCTGAGCTATACCGCCGGCCCTCTGCACCCAGATTCTTACTGCTCTTCTCACGTCTGCATTTTCACTCATTCCCTTATTTCTTCTAGTTCATACAGCTTCTCCCAAGGAGCTAAAAATTTCCTAATGCAAGTTATGGCATTGCTTGGACCCTCTATTAGAGTGAGGCAAAGCAATGTAGCAGTCTTCTAAATTTGCCTAAATTCGACAGAGACAGGCAGAGCTGATAGCAGGGCAAAATGCAAACCATGACTGCTTCCTGGGCAGGATGCATGGAGAGGCTTGCAGGAAAACCTTCCCTGTGCACTGTCGGGCAACAAGTTTTATGCGTGACCTCAGGCAGGGAATGAATCTCCCACAGCCTTTAGCATGTGCACAGCACACAGAAGTGGCCAACAAGTATGAACTGGGGGCTGACTCAGGGTCAGCTGATGAGGAGGGCTTCATGGCTTTTTGTCTGTTGGGAGGCAGGCTCTTGCTGTGTAGTTCAGGCTGGTCCTGAACTCACTCTGTAGCCCAGGCTGGCCTTGAACTCACAATAATCCATCCTCCTGTCTCAGCCTCTGAGCATGGGATCACAGGTGTACCTACCATACCTGGCCTGAGGGCTTTTTTTATTTGACAGTTCCTTTCCTTCCAGGCAACACTGATTCTAATTGTTGGCCCATGATTTAAACTCTGAACATCTGGGAGCCCACTACTATCATCTGACAGCTGATTACCACAAGAAATAAAACCTCTAACGGCAGAAAACAGTTTCTTTCTTTTTTAAATGAATGGGGACAAAACCAATAAGCCAGATGGTCTGCATAATTATTTATAGTATTTTTGCTGGAAGATTTTTCCACCCCCTGGGATTGAACTACTGAAAGGATTTTACTAGCAGTTACAATTCTGGAGCTTAATTTAAAAACACAGAAAGTGTCAAAACTGCTTGCAGTCCGTCTTCCCTCACCATATGGTGGCAGTGACACCTCCAGCCGCCCCCAAACTCCTCACATGGTTGGTGCATTGCTGGTAATCATACAGACATTAACAAGCAACAACTTAAAAAGACACTGAGCCTCTGCAAAGGGATTAAGATTTCTGCTGTGAAAAGCAATCGCAGCCTCCGCCACTCTGAAGTTGGCCTCCCAAACACACAGACCCAGCTCAACAGAGATGGGAGACAGCGCAGCCACCTGCAGCCAATGCTTGCTGTTCCCCTTCCCTTTCCAATTTACTCTGCCCCACTGGGCCAGGCTTGGTCATCAGGAGCCCAGAGGTGGCCAGAGTCCCAACCACCTCAGAGGCTCAGGAAGCCAAGGTATACTCCTGGGGTCACTAATGTAACACAGGCTGCCAAAGCCTGGCTCAGGTTTTTTCCTGGTTAAGAGGCTTAACTGTGCCTATGAGAAATACAAGGTAGAATCTGAAAGCAGGAAGCACACTGAGTGGCCCCAAGTTCACTGATGAGTGAAGGTGAGGAAGGGCTCAGACAACAGACTGGTGCTCTTATCTTTGGTCTTTATAGCACACAGCTATATACCTAAATGTCCCTGAATGCTCAGAAGTTTCTAGAAGCAAGAAGACACCTGCCTCATTTTAAGGACAAGGGTACTAGTGGACTGATAAGGACACCTTTTGGACAACCAAGAGCCACAGCACTGCCCACCATCTGGACACTCAAGTTCTGCAGCGGGTGAGCAGGATAAGGCCCAGGAGTGCTTCTCTCAGAGTCTCTGGCACCACTGAAACGTGTTAGAGTGACACTATCACTGGCAGATGCCAGCACATGGTTATGAGTTCTCAGACTCCTGTGCTCTATATGGAAAGACTGGTGCATTCCCTCATCCTTCACCCTGTCTGAGCAGAATGCAGGCAGACTTCAGAGACAAAGCTGACCATCCTGGAAGAGACTGAGGCAAAGGACCAGGGACCCAGGTATTATCAGCTCTACAGGGAAAGAAACCAGCCTCAAGGTCACACAGGCAGAGGCAGAACTTGAGCTGTCCAAGACCCATGATTCTGTGCTTGCCAGAAAGAGGCTCTGCCACAGGAGGAGTTCATGCCCACCCTGCATTCCCTCTGCTGGAAACAAAGCAACTCCCCATGAGGTCTGTGCCATGCAGTGAGTGAGGCCAAAGCATGGGTCTCAGAACATCAGGCTCCTGCAGAACAATGGGCAGAACATCATCACCCAGTGTCTGGGCCTGGCACAAGGTAGGCTCATTTGTCATTCATCTGGCTTTCTCTTTGCCAGATCTGACACCTGCAGTGACCAGCCTAGCCCAACCATCAGGGCTCTCAGCAGCCTAGAAATGCAGGGGATCAAGGAGAAACAGACTGGTAACAGCTAAAATGATCACTGCTCAGGCTGCCTGAGTGTACCCACCACTCTTCGCCAGGGTTTTGGGGAGGGGGTATATCCCCACCAGGAGCATCGTCATCTTCATCCCTGTCGCCCGCCTTCTGGGGCTCTCTGCTGGTGCCCAGCGCCTCCATCTCTCGGCGTTTGTCTATGATCTTCTGGGTGAAATCCACAAGGTACATATCCTCAACTTCTTCATCTAGGACACAAAAATCAAGTGTACAGCAGAGAACTGCAGTGGAGCAGAGCAGGAAAGGCTCAAGGAGAATCTGGGAACACAGAAAACCCCAAGGAAACCTCCCCATGCCTTGCTTGTGCCAGGATCCAGGTGAACAGGGCCACCCCAGCACTGCTGACAACACAGCCACACACAGCTAGTTCCATGCTGCAGAAGTAGGTAGGACAGCAGCGCTCCTGTCAACCAAGGAGGACAGTGGCTCTTCTTGGCTGCGGTGTGACTCCTGTTTCTGCACAGAGGCCTGTGTTACTGCAGCACACAAGGTAGAGTCAAGACTGCAGAGTTCTTTCCAAGCCAAGGGGCCTCATGTCCCAACACAGCCCGAAGTCAGCACTAAGGGCACAGGGCTGTGTGAGTTGCTGTCTGCCCAAGGGTGGTGATACCTCTGCACCCCCCAAGGAGCTGAAATCCATGTGTGACACAGTAGCCCGGGACAGCCAAACTTGCAAGGCAATGTGGTTGAGGTTCTGAGCTGGACACCCACTAGACTCCTCTTCAAGAACCGCAACTAAGTGTTCAGAAATAGCTATAAGGCTCCCTCTTACAGATGGCAGTGTCACCCCACTCACAGAAGCAACAAGCAACAGCCATGACAAAACCTGCCCTGCTCAACACACATGACCCAGTGCCTATCAATAGGGGGCCTGTGGGCCAGAACCCCGTGCCCACATCCCTCTGCACCTGGCTTCCATGTCACCAATGCAAGTAGAACCTGAATTAGGAAAAAAAAAAAAAAAAAGTGATAAAATGCCTCTGGGGGAAGAAATGCGGAACAGGAGCACATGAGCTGCAAGAAGGTGTAAAGCTGCTCCTGGCTCCTGCTGAGGTCTGGCCCTGTCCTTCCCCTATAGGGGTCGCTCCTCTCCCAGCAAGGTCCTTCCTCCAGCTCCCATAGCTTCTGCAGCAGAACTCCTTGGGATCCCAGAGGATTTCCTGAAACATGTGCTGCCTCTGTCTCTCCTTATCTCACTGTGAACAGGGTTTCTTTTTCTGGGGTGTCTGAGGAAAGGGAGGTTCAGTATCACAACTATAAAGCAATTACAAGCCTGTTACAGAAACAAGGCCAAAAATGGGAGAAACAGAAAGGAAAGGTAACACCAGCACCCTGCTCAATCCCGAGCTCCTCACACATAGCTATACTGCAGGCCAGAGTAGAAAGGCAGTCATTTGCTCAGGACACAGTCTTGGGGTCCACTCGGGTGACAGGAGAGATGCTGTCCTGTCATACTTCAGCAGTGTGGGCTCAGCACCATGCTGTCTGCCACCGAATGGCTGTTATCTCACAGCGCCCAGCCCTCCTCCTCCTCAACCCTGCCACTGTACCAAGGCCAGAGGCACAGACTCATCCAAGGTCTGTCCCTCCTCCACACCTATCCCTGACCCTGCACTATTAGTCAGAGACTGAGGTTTCCTGTCTATGCAGCCAGAGGCAGGAAGATTTTGATCTGACCTTCTAAATCTCTTAGTTATCTTCATGATGTCAAAGATCTGTATGAATTATTGAAGATAAAGAAATATAAATTATATTTACCTATAAAGTCGCCTTTAGTCATTTTTTCATATAATTTGGCCTTTTCTTCCAATTTTTCCCTAAGAGAGAAAGAGACAAATATCACAAATGGTCTTACAACTGTCCACCTGGCACACTGACTGTCACTTTGGTCCCTCAGCTGCTGCCCACTCTGATGAGCCCA
Source organism: Ctenomys sociabilis (assembly GCA_004027165.1). Lineage (NCBI taxonomy): Eukaryota > Metazoa > Chordata > Mammalia > Rodentia > Ctenomyidae > Ctenomys > Ctenomys sociabilis. The sequence goes on along the minus strand of PVKA01000601.1, from coordinate 158,246 downwards.
CAAGCAGCTCTGCCAAAGAACCAAAGAGGCAGGTGAGGCGGTGCCCTCTTGCATGCCACTGTCACTGATTCCTGGACTGAAGCCACCCCAGCAGCACAGCAGTGAACCAAATTACAATTCCAGCCACTTACTTTAACTGCTAAACACAACTAAAGAGAGCCATGTCTCTAAATACAAACATTGCCATGGCAACTTGTGAACAGGGTCACCAAATTCCAGGCACACTTGGCATCACTCGTTTCAGCCATCGGTTACCTAATGCTTATCAGTCTTCTCTCAGGGACTTAAGAGATCAATTTCTGACATGTCTTTTACAAATACTACAATGTCTATTTCAAAGAGAGGAGCGATAATGTATTTAGCACACAATGCTAAAAAAACAGAAACCAAGTTTCTATTTCTGTTTCAAGGCCACTTTCAACAAAGTGGCCTCTGTTGTTAACTTTGGTGACTTTTCTGTGGCCACAGGCTAGATAAGAGGGCCAGCGATTTTTACAGCAGAAATACTCAAGGACAAGAGGAACAGCCCCCAAAGAGCTCACCGTGCTTGGATCACAGGCCTGTGCGACCACACCTGGCTAGGCAATTTCACTTCCAATGGTGTCCAGAGGCTGCGAGAAGTTACCTAACCTTTCTGAGCGCTGGTTACCGCAGACAGGAGAGCACAAAGGGCTTGCCCATAAGAGCTGTGGTGAGACCAGACCCACACAGCCCTGTCACCTCCTCCTCCTCTCCTCAGGAGGCCCTTGCCATCGCTCACCTATGTTGCTCCAATAGCATCACACTCTGTAAGGGCAGCTTTTATGAAGGAAGAGAGAGGGAGAAAGAGAGCGAGGAAAAGGAAAGGGGAGACAAAGTCAGTGGGAAAGATGTTAGCTGGTGAATGTTGTGAAAGGATGGAACACTCACCACATCCTTCTTTCACCTATTCTGTTGATTTGGGGAAAAAAGTTTAAGTGTCTAAGTACTAAAGTCCCAGCCCTTACCCAGAAGCATGCCTGGGGACACTAGGAGTAAGGGTGTGGGCAGTGTGCCTGGCCTCCATCCCCACACAACTGCCAAGGACACAAAGACACCCCAACACACCGTTGACAGCATTAAGGACTAATCAAACCTCAAAGCAGGACTCAGTGTCTTTAGGAGACAGAAGCTGACTCATGAATTATACTGTGGTGGACGACAGCTGGTCTCCCTAGCCAGTCAATCTCCCATGGCCCCTAACTGTAGAACAAAGACATCTGCAAGAATGCTGCATAGGAGGTTATACCCTAAAGTGAAAGAGACTGGACACACAAATGTAAACACTTCATTGTTTCTCTGGTGTGAGAGACCCAAAGTGTAAATAAGAACCAAAATGTATAGAGAGCATTATGAAATAGGAAGAAAATGTTCAAATAGAAAGGGGGACTAGGGAGTGGGGAAGAAAGGCAAAAGATGAAAGGAACAAAGAAAGCAAAGCTTTTGTACATGGGGGGAAGAGGGGCTAAAGGGAAGCAAGGGGAATGAGGAAGAAAGAAAGGATCAAAATACATCATGTGTAGGTACAAATTCCTTGTCACCAATGCAATCATTGTGAATACCTAAAATATATCAATAAACTTTATTTAAAACACAAAACACTGCATAGTAACTGACCTGTACTATTCAGTTAGGCCACCAATGGTTGTATCCATAGAAAATTCATAGACATTTTGTTGTCATTATTCCCTAACACTACAGCATCCAGCCACTTACAGAGCATTCACACAACATGAACATCAATTTGTGAGAGGACAGAAGCTCCTGGACAGTGTGTAGATTGTGTGCTACATCTTGTCACACAACAAATGCAAGCACCCCTGGTTTTATGTGCAGGAAGAGGATCTTGGAGGCCGTGTCCCTCAGACATCAGGGAAACTGTGTTTATGTTTACACAACACCTGGCTGGACTGATGCTGGAAATCAAATTTTGTAAATCAAAATAAATCAAACCTGAAAGCTCATTCCTTGGTACAGGTGGTCACAGAGAGAGCCACACCCTTCAGAGCTCAGCCATACCTTGCTTTGTCTAAAGTCTTCAGCTCCTCAAGCTTCTGCTCTGCATCCTTCTCAGCTCGATTTGAAACCCCTGCATTCTGCTTGCTCCAGATACTTGGTTTCTGGAGAACAGGTCAAAGGGATGAGAGAAAGACCACAGGGTTGCAAGGTAATCTCTACCTTATGTCAGAGGAGGAGGACACGACTGAATCTCAGGACTAGTGGGATAACTTCTGCTTCCAATAGCTGTGTTCCGCAGACACTGACCCTCTGCAGGGTCGCTGGAGGGAGCAGAAAAACCCTGAACTGTGAACTGTGGTATATGAATTTCTCTAGACCACTTCACAGACCTACTAAATTTCCTGAATGATCACGATCTAATTCAAGACTCTAAAGAAAATGCACAATTGCAAAGAATTAGTAATACAAGTAACAGAGACCATTACTTATAAAATTAGAAAACCATTTATAACCCTTAAAGAGCCTGCTATGTTCTGTTACCTCTTTTTGCATACAGAGCATCTATGTAATAGATAATGTTCCATGGATGTATTAATATCATGTTTTGCTTGGCATGATGGTACATGCCTGTAATCTTTTTTGCAGAACAGTATTGTGATATGCTTTTAAATAATCATACTAGTTCCTGCTTAGATATTTAACACGTTTCATGCTGGCACCAAACACTAGACAGGGGCTTTTTCCTTATCGCTGGCATGAACAGACTCTACTGACACTTTCTAAGCATAAGCATAGTGATTTCACCCAAAAGGACACAATGGGAACAAGCAGATCATATTTTTACCTTATTAGCTGGCTTTGTTTTTCCCAAAACTCCAGAATCTTTCAGGAGTTTTTCTTGTTTGAATTCTTCTTGTTTTCGGAAGAGCTCAGCTTTAAGATCTACCAACTAGAATAAAACCAGAAATGTAAAACAAATATTTTGCTCAACATTTAGTGGTGGATAGACTGCTACATTGTTGCAAGTTGGAGCCCACTCAGGCAACTGTTTCAAAAGAAAGAAAACCGACAAATGGTTAGGGATGCAGCTCAGTTAGGGACACTAATCCTGAGTTCAGCCCCCAGTGCCACACACAGGAAGAAAAAAAAAGAAAGAAAAAAGGCATCTGAGTGGAAGAAAGGAGGAAAGTTCAGCTATGAAATTCTTCAGTCCAGGTGATCAGAGGAAGTTCTGAGCTAAGTCTCCAAAGCTATGCAAGATTTAAACATCTAGAGATGGAGTAGGCTGAGTACACCTCCACGTTTGATCTACTCTGTCATAGAAACTCTAGCCTGAGCTAGAGTTTAGATGGGAAGGGAGGATGAGGCAAAAAGCAGGCTTGGGAGGATGCCCCCCTCCCCTCTCCCACAGCCGCTTACACGGCCAGACATCTCTAAAGCAGGTATTTACCACCAAGCAACAGTTAAAGAAAATAAAAATGAAGTCAATGATTTCTAGTCTGAAAGAAATTTAAACGAGGGCATGGATTTTAAAGGTCAGTTTCATTACAGAAGCTAATATTCTAAATTCTTCAAAGTGGCCAGGCATGGTGGCTCCAGCACTGGAGAGGCTGATGCAGGAGGATCACAGCGAGTTTAAGGCCAGCCTGGGCTCCATAGTTGAAGGACAGCCTGAATCTAGGTACGGAGACTATCTCAGGAAGGAGAGCAATAAATTCTAGCCCGGCGTGGTGGCTTACTCCTGTAATTCCGACACTTGGGAGGCTGCGGCAAGAGGATCGCCTGTGAGTTCGCGGTCGGCCTTAACTACATAGCAAGACCCTGTCTCAAAAACAAATAATAAATAGAAATAAATAAATTCGGAAACACTTTCACGCTTTCTTCCGAGCCTGCATCAAGTTTCCATCCACACATTTCCTAGTCTGTAGCTACTCCAGAATTTTGAAAGGGGAGCTCGAAGGAGCCCAAACCCAAACCGCGTTCCTCCCGCCCTCCCCGGGCGCTAGATGAGGAGCAGGCAGAGACGACGAGACGCCGTCCAGGCCCTTGCGGACCTGTCCCCGGCGCGCCCTCAGCGTTACCCCCGACCCGAAGGCCTCCGAAGTCCCGGCGGCCGCACGCGCGCTCCGGGGCCGTCCGCGGGGTCTGAGGCCTGAAAGCCCGAGGGCTCACCGAGGACGCCGTGACATCCAGGGGCTTCTTCCTCCGGTCCATGCTCAACCGGGAGTCCCGCCGCCACCGTCTTCTCCGCAGGCCTCCTAGACCGGCTGGGGGCGCACCCGGAAGTACCTTTGACAGCGACGCTCCGTTTCCGTGAGTTTACGGGCTGGCGCCATCTTGAGAGTGTCATACGGTGCGCAGTGTATTCGCCGCCTGCTCGAGAAGGTCAAAGGTGATGAGTTGACGCCGAAGAGTTAGGTCATTATAAACGCGACGGGGAGCATGAACGCCATCTTTAGAAGGTCGAGTCGTGGCTTTCTGCGCTATGTTCACCAGCTGCAGTGGGGAGGATGGATGGCGGAAGAAATGGCGCCATCTTGGGGAGGTTGAGGTACCTGTCAACATCTTCCCAAGGAAGACTAAAGTGAATTAGTAGAGCCCGGCGGTAATCCCCGCACTTGACAGGCTGAGGCAGGACAGTCCCTGTGAATTTGAGGCCAGCGTGGGCTGCACAGGAAATTCAAGGCCACCCTGAATCACACAGCAAGACTGTGTCTCTGAAAAAAAATAAAATCAATAAAGTGATTTAGTAGAACTGAAAAAATGGAAGTCTTGATCGGAAGCCTATGCCAGGCAATGTTGCTTTTCATGTATGTGGTACAAGAATTGTTGCCTTAAGCTTAGTGGTTAGCTAACATTATTGTAATGCTTATTTGGGCCATGTCACGTATTTAAGCTCCTAGGAATGTGGACTGAAGAAGCCAGCTTCCTGGGTTGGAATTAGTGCTTTACTGTTTACTGGCTATGTGACCTGGTAGAGTGCTCTAACTTATAGAGCACTCCAGTTTCCAGATGGGAATCAAATCATGGTTACCTGAAAGGGTCTAATGAGGATTAAATTAGCTAGTCTCTAAAAATACTAATGAGCATTTGAAACAAACCCCTAAGTTGTCTACCTCCTAATCTTTGGAATTTGTGGAAATAGGGAATTTGCAGAGGTGTTAAAGATATTTTGTTGGAGATCTTAGTTTGCATTATTCAGGCAGCTCAGTGTCATCATAGGGTCTTCACGGAGATCAAAAGGGGCTGTTACAGGGTTCTGGGTTTCTGTAGACTCTGACTAGATCCTTGGTGTCTTGAATAAAGACCTGAACAAGATACATGAAAAAGGTAGAAAGTTTTACATTTGGTAAAGGTAGGGGGAAAATATGCTCTGTAGAGAGGGAGTGGACTATTGAGACTTCACAGTAGCCACGAATAATGGCAAATGTCTTTTGTAGTCTTTATCCTTCAGGCTGATGTTAGATCTGAGCCATTCTATCAAAAACTTGCTTGATTTTGTGTGGGTAGAACTGAAGGTAGCGCTTTTTGATTGGCCCCAGGTGTAGGGCTTGGGAACTATGTTCTGGTCTTGGATCCTGGATCTCCCTGATTGACAAACAGACCACATCCATTTGCCCAATCTCTTTACTATGCCCTGATCTCTGGCCTCCAACTATGTAGCAGCTTTGAAGAGGGAAAATGTGACTGGGGCTGTGGAATGCCAGAGGCCTGTAGAAGGAGGAGATAGAGATGTATACCGTCCTCTAGCAGAAGATCTCTTTTCCCACCCCCACACCCACCAGTGTACCCCAGATTGCTATTTAGTTCCAGTTCCAGTTCCTGTCACTTTCGTTTCTTAGAAAGGGCTGGTTACTGTGATGCAGAGCTGGTAAGGACCAATCTTCAATTGACAACCATTCTGGCTCTGTACTTCCTGCTTGCTTATCCCATATAGGCCCTAGACCACTAGAAATCAGGGCCTGATATTCTGGGAATGATCCCCATCCATGCCCATCCATATAAATAAATCTGCCTCCAAATCCTAAGGGTTGTTTTGGTGTTCCTGTCTGCCATTGCAGGACAGGAACTCCTGACTCTGGTGAAGAGAGCCTGGAGTTTCCTGCACAGGGACCAGGGCTTGGGCCCAGCTGCCCCCTTTGTTGCCCTAAGCCTGGATGCTAGAATTCTACTGGGCACATAGCACATAAGAGCAAGAGTGGACAAGATCTGTGAGCTGTGTCGGTGCTGTGCTCTGTGTCGGTGCTGTGCTCTGTGCGGCAGGACCTCTCCCGGCAGAAGGCACACATGTGACAACAGTGTTGCATACTTTGCAGTATTTCAAGTGCCAGTTTGTCCTCTCTCCTGCTGGACTGCCTGGGAGTGAGGCTGGGCTGCTAGTGAATTATCTTTTATCTTCCCCTTCCCTTGTCTCAGATAATGTTAATTGCCCACCAGACTCATTGGTACTTTGAATAAAGGGGGGAGAGAGGAGGCTGAAACAGATGAGCACAGCCACCACCCTGTGCCCCATTTTTCACACTCTGAGGTTTCCCAACAGGAAGATGCCCAAAGGTGAACTGTAGCTCGACTCCAGTTGCAGCTACTGCGATGCATGCATCAGGCTAAGGTCAGGGGGCTCTATGTAGTCCCAGAGTCTTTGAGTTTGTAAGAGCCATTTTTCTACACAACCTGTTCCCTCCAACTAAACCTGTGTCTCTCCAGGTGCCAGCCCACAGCCTCTTAACCTTTGTTCCATCTCTGGCACTGTAGTCTTCAGCGGTAAATTACTCAGCAGGAGATGATGAATGAGCTGAGCTAAATGTGTGAAAAAAATCAGGCTGCATCTAAGACAGTGAGGTTCTAAGCAGGGCACAGGACAAGGCATAAATAGCGAGACACAGCTCTGGATGGCAGGAAGCTGACTTTGACTGGCATCTACTGCTGCCACAGTCTTATACAATTCCCCCAGCAACTCCAGGGCAGGTGTTCTCATTGTTCCTATGTGTAGGGGAGAAAACTGGAAAACACAGAGACTAAGTGACTTGGCCAAGATCACATGGTTCATATGGTCCCAGTGTTGAACTGAGCCAGATAGCCACAAGACCTACCTCTCTCCTCTGCAGCTGCATTAGCTTTGCATATTTATGCATCCCTTCCCTCTACTGGGGAGAAGGGAGTCTGGAGCAGCTGCTTCAGAATCTCTGTAGGAGGAACTGTCCTTAGGTCACCATGAGCAGAGGCAGTGCAGCAAGAACAGGCCAAGGGGTGTGACCCGGCCCAACCTGTCAATGCCCTGCTGAGCTTACAGGGCTGAAGTCAGGGTGGGGAGTGTCGCTTTCCCTGCCTCACCCTAATGGGGTACCTGAGGCCACAGCTGGAGGACACAATGCCCAGGTCCAGCAGCCCCCTGCATAGACCAGGCCTGCTGGGAAGTTGGGGATCCATCCCACTGTGAGGTGCTGGCTGGGGCAGAGGACACAAGGGATAGTTCTTCAACTCCCACAGCCACATGAGGGGCTCCAGTGAGCCATGAAGTCATGTGAAGGACCTGGCTGTGCTGGAGTGGGGTCTTCCTGGGACCACAGGCATATGCCGCCTTCCCAGATCATGAAGGTGACCACTTGAACCTGCAGAGTTGGGGAAACAGAAAAATAACAAGAGGAAGCCAGAAACAAATGCTCCAGAGGGGGTGGCTTAGCCAGCAGGGAGGACCCATCTCATACTTCCTGAGCTGGAGCCTAAGAGCCAGACATCACAGGTCCCTGAGTGCTGGCCTCCTCTGGCTCTAGCTTCTTTGGCTGGGGCAGCCTCTGTCAAAGGACACCAGTTATGAAGACAGTGTCTCCACTCCAGGGTGACTTTTGTAGCTCATGGTAATCCTGTTTCCAACAGGTACTTTCTGGGCTGAGCCTTATCACACAGGCATAAGGCTTTTGAAGGACAAATGCCTACATCAAACAAGAGAGTCTTGGATACAATTAATGTCATGTTTCAAGAAACTAGAGGGGCGGGGGAGATGGCTCAGTAGAATAAGCGCTTTTCTGGCAAGTGCATAGGCCTGAGTTCCGCAAAACAAACAAACAAGCTAGGAAAAGGAAATCCTCAATTAAGTAGGAAGACAGAAATAGTAAAGATCAGAGAAATGTAATTGCTTTGACTTATGTGGAAACTGAGGCTGGGAGGGGGTCCATGGCCCTGCCTGCAGCTGTGGGGAGCTGGTGACCTTGCATGCTACCACTTCTACCAGAGGACAAGACTGTGTCCCCACCCACTTCCCTCCTCTCCCCACTGCCCCCACCTGAATGGTCAAACTCATCAGCAGCCGCTGTCTGGGTTAAGCACCTCCTTGGAGACAGAAGTGAGGGCCCCACAGTCCCCTGCAAACACACACAGTCCCGGGGCCTCAGCTGCTTATTGCAGATGTCCCGATGCCCACTTTAATTTCCTGCCTGTCTTGATGGATGCAGATAGAGAGAGCTGGCAGACAATGCTGCTCACGAGAGAAAGCTCGGGAACTGCAAGGGAGAAGCAGGAGCAAGAGGAAGGAAGCCCCTCAGCACCCCGGTCTGGTCTCCCTCTGATATTTCATTCTCAGAACAGCAGCACATGGGGATGCAGCTGTCCTCCAGCTTCATCTCACTTGCCTGTGAGTTCATGTATTCAGTGTGCACCCCATAAACATGGGCTCTGTGCCATGGGGTCTCCATAGCAGCTGAGGACACTCAGGAAGCCCTTAGGCCTATTTCACTGCTGTGGAGGAGGGGTCCAAAGTTTGGGGAACCTGGTGCAGACCTGGGAATGGAGTCTCAAGGAGAGGTCTTTGAGGCTGTGATCTAAGAATCAGAAGGGCAAGCAGAACTCTGCATTAGATGGCTGAAGTAGTCTTGTCCCCAGCTCGGAGCCCAGGAGAGGGAGTGTACTCTACACAGGACATTTGCAGATCAGGCTGTGGGCAATGTACCCCTTATCCTTCTAATGGAATTCAAGATCATGCCCCAAGCTGCAGCAACCTTGCCCAGGAGCTGAGAATCACCATCCAGGTTGGGCACCAGTGCCATCTGCCATGGCTGACCTGGAGGACAGTGGCGGGCAGGGTAGGACACTGATCCCCAGTGAGCTGTAGGGATGGCATAGGGTAGAGTCCCTGGGCCACCACACAGGGTCATATGGACTTGATGGCTGGTCATCTCCAGTGTCCCCTACTCTTTAGTGAGCTCCCATTTTTTGTTTGAGGATGTTAGGGTTGAGTTCTGGACATCCCCCCAAAACCTGGCATGTTGAAGACTTGGCCCCCAGGGCAGCTGTGTCCAAGGCAGAGGCTGGGAAGGGTTGGGACCATGTAGTTCTCAGTGGATTAATCTCCTCCTGGCTTCTGACCTCTGGCTCCTGGGAGCTGGTGTAGATAAGGGGAGTGGGTCCAGCCAGAGGAAGCAGATCACTGGGGCTGTCCTTGAAGGGGATGGTGGGACCTCTCCTGGTCACTTTCCAGTCCCTGAGGCTCATTGTCTGACCTCTGCAGCTCAAAGGAGAGGTTTATTTGGGCTCAGCTTGTTGAGGTTTCAGTCTAGAGTCCACCAGCTCTGGGCAAGGGCCACATGGCACAGGGACATGAAGGAGAACCTCCTTGTGGCAGAGTGGACAGGAGCAGAAATCAAGGAAGGAGCAGGAGGGAGATAAACTCTTCCAGTCACACTCCAGTGACTGCTTCCTCCAACTAAACCTCAGCACCCAAGAGGAAATCAACTGTAGCCCCAGGAGCCAACCACATTCCAGACCCTACCCCCCACCTGAGGGCCTGATACTCTGGAGACTCTAGATATCAGCTTTAATAGGACCTGCTCATATCTCCCTCTGCCTCTTTTGCCTGTGCCTGTGCCTCTTCCTCTGCCTGGCTCCCACAGCCCCCTTACTACAAGGTTCTACCTCACCCTGCAAGAATTCTGTTTCCAAACAAGGAGGTCCAGAGAGGCTGAGTGGCTGGTCCATGGTCACAGAGTGTGTTAAGGACAGCCAGAGCCTGAAACCAGGTGTCCCTGACACCATAGCCCTTTTCCCCCCCGTCTTTCTCTCGGTGTAATAAATTCTAACATCTTAGCTATTTTAAGAGACAATGTCGGGCCAGGCATGGTGGCGCATGCCTGTAATCCCAGCACTCAGGAGGCTGAAGCAGGAGGATTGTTGTGAGTTCGAGACCAGCCTGCGCTGCAAAGTGAGCTCAGGGCCAGCCTGAACTGCATAGTGAGACCCTATCTCCAAAAGACAAAAAAATAAAATAAAATAAAATAAAGAGACAATGTCTGCTGGGAGCAATGGGTGTCCTAGCTACTCTGGAGGCTGAGGCAGGAGGGTGGCTGAAGCCCAGGAGTTTGGGGATGTAGGGTCCTAGGACACTGCCTGGTAATTGCCACTGTGCTCTAGTCCGAGCAGCCTGGCAAGTCCCTAGCTCTTCAAACAAGCTAAAAGCCCCAGTACCTATTCTGGGTGACCTGCGTCTCTGTGGGTTGTAGACACTGAAGCTCCCAGGTATACTGGTCATCTGCTGCTTTCTGTTTGTGTTTGCTCCTGCAGGTGGGGGCCCAGCATGGGCAGCATGGAGTGTGGCAGGGACACGCCATCCATGCCAACATGACAGTTTTTCCAGCTGCTGGCTGTAGAATTAACCAACCCGTACCACACAGCCACATAGCAGCCAGGCATGGGGGCAGGACACCCCCTTGGGGCAGGATCAGTTGTTCCAGGGAGGACCTGCAAGGTTGTGTGTATGAGCTGCAATTGCACCCATGAGTATGAGTGTAGGCAGGGCATTGCTGTTTTCTGCTGCTCTGATGAAAAAGTGTCTTCCTGGGGATTTGGAGACAGAAAGCAAATCAGACCCTGACTCTCAGGCACTGGGGGCCTTGTTAGTGTGCTCATGATAGATTGGCTTTCTCCTCACACAGCCACTTCATATGGGTCCTGTCCAGACTGAATCCAATGCTGGTGTGTCTCCTTCAAATGCAGATATTGCATCATTCCTCCAGGTGATTCTCAGAAGGCAGGCAGTTGGGGGAGAGTGAGGTCTCAGGAAGGAGCCAGCACCCTCTTAGAGGACCCTAGCACCCTGTCCCATTTGCTATGGAAGGACAAAATGCAAAGACACCATCTGGGAGCCAGAAGCAGCCCTCAGCAAACGCTTAGCCTCCAGGGACCCAAGAGATATCCTGCTACTCATAAACCACCATCCCCATTCTGTGCTGCAGCCTCCCAAACCCGTTGGGCCACCAGGGGGAAGGTGCCAGTCTGAAGGACCTTCTTATTCCCCTGAGCCCGGGGAGGTGGCTGTGGCTATCCTTGCCTGCATGCTCCTCGCTGCAGGTCACTTGCATTCTGTGCATGGAGGGAAGCAGGAGGCTGTGTCTCTAGGACACAGGAATGGGGGTGGGCTGTGGCTGCCAGGCCTGGGTCCCAGGAGGTTTCTCCTTGTCCTTGTTCCCAGTCTGCTGTGTTCACAGTGTCCTCATTAATAGGGAGCCATCTTTTCTTCTCTTGTCTGCAGAAACCTCATGCATGACATATAAAATGTGGCACTGTTTTGAGCCGATGTATGGAGCTATCTTAGATCTATGAAGTCCTAGGGCCTCAGCTTGGGCACCCACAACAGGTGGTATCTGCAAGTCCTCCCAGCCCCTGGTGTAGGTGACAAGGAGCACACAAAGCTGCTCCTGCCTTGGTCCTGGTCCTCCTTCCCTCATCCTCCTGGTTCTCCCTTCTGCTCAGAGGCAAAATGTGCCCAGCCTCTGCCAGGTAGAGGCAATGAGCTGAGTACACAAAAGGTGGCATGTCCCATAAGCCCAAACTGGGTCCCACAGCTGGAGAAATGAGCCTAGGAACTCAGATCATACCCCAGGCCAATTTGCCACCAGCTAACCTCCAACAGGGGAGAGAACCAAGGTCTGATGTGCAGAGATGCCTGCCCTGCCCACAGGTGACCTTGGACTCATGGCAGCAGAACTGCCCATCCGACCTGTAGCCCTGGTCTCATCAATAGTGTGTGTGTGTGCGTGCGTGCATGTGTGTGTGTGATTTTTTCCTCATTGACATTGTAATATTTGTTACACAGAAGTAGCTATAAGCTATCTCTTATAAAGTTGTTCTTAGTGGGTGGGTGACTTAGAGTATAAGGTCTCTTTCCCCTTTTGTCCCAGAAAATAGACTTTTATTTAGTTTTTACTGTAACAGGATAAAAATGACAAAGATGTATTGAGGATAGAATACCATAATGCCAATCCCACACATACCTCTCTCTCAGGCAGGAAGACACTTCAATGAGGTCATGAATTGATATCCCCATGGGTAGACTCATATTTAGTGAGACCCCCTCCCCCATCCTTCCTGGATGGCTGGAATTGAGGATTCTCCCTCTGGTGCTGACCAGCATGGCACGAGGTCTCTGGCCTCTGCCCACTCTCACTGAGACTTTTTAATTTTTTGGCAGAATTGGGGGTTAACCTGGGGGCTTTCTCATGCCAAGCATGTACTCTGCCACAGAGCTATGCTACCAGCCTGGAGCTGTTGGTTATCATGGAAACTACCCAAGAAAAGAGCATTGCCTGGGAAAGAGGAAAAGACAGAGCAGACTTAGTTCATCAAGAAACCCACTGAAACATTCTTCCAAAAGAAAAGGCACCATCCACCTAGATTATTTTTAATCAGTTTAGAGCCTTTTTTATTTTGATATTGGCACAGCCCCCATTTTAGAGGTAAGGAAACTGAGGCTCACAGAAACAAAGTGACAAGGTATAAGTGGTAAGGAGCAGATTGGAGCCTGACCTGGCCTCCTGCTCTGTGTCTCTCAGGGTTGAGGGCTGAGGCTTGGGGGAAGATGGCTGTGATTGAGAAGCCATGGGTGTTTGTGGCATGGCTATACCTCCTTTTGTGCATCCAGAGTATTTTACCCTGATTTTCTCAGAAGCAATGAAAACTATTGACCTGTGTCATCTCCTGACCACAGGCGTTCGGGTTCCAGCTCTAGTTCCCTTTCTTCTTTATAGTTATCTTTGTGCAACACTGATAAAAACCAAGGACCATGGCAAAAGTGTGGCAGGAACAGCAGAGCAGATACAGCCTACACAGGCTGGCCTTGATGGGACACAAGGGGAGAGCCACCTGAATGCCCTGCAGCGAGCCTGAGCTGCCTGGTTCCCAATAGCCCATCCTTTTTCTCCACAGAGGCATGGGAGAAAGAGGCTCCCACAGTCCACATTCCCTTGGCTGCTGTACAGCCACTTCCTGGCAGTGCCTAGGACCTCTCGTGTGCAGCTAGACTTACTGCCAGTGGCTAAGTTTACAGTCAGGGAAGAACTAGGCCACTTTCCTGGGCTCTCAGGTAGGACAATTGAACTGTTCTTCCCCAGCTACCTGAAGTCACTGTGGCCTGGTGGGTCCTGAGCACTCTCACTTCCCCTCCCTGTCCCCCAGCCAGGCCCCTGAGGAAATCCAAAGGGATGCAGGTGGTTTTTCCCAAATCCCAAATGTCAGCAGATCTTCCTTCCCACCCCCCAAGCTTACAACCTTTCATAAATCGTCAGAAAGCCTGTGTGCCAAACTTCATGCCATCTGGGCAGGAGAGGCCAGGTGTCAGGTGAGTCCCTGCAGTGACACTGCTGGCAGTGCCTCCTCAGACAAGCTGCATAGGTCCTTGGAATGGCTTTGGTTACCTGTCACAGAGGGAGCTTCCCCACAACTAGAGGATTGAGCCCATGAGGAGTGGACCTGAGTAGAGCCTCGGCTGATGACCTCCCTTCATAATGAGGTCGCCAACCATAGGTCAGACTTGCCTCCCAGTTACTGGCTGTGATGGACTGTGATTGAGAAGCCATGGGGTGGGGACATGGGTGTTTGTGGCATGGCTATACCTCCCTTTGTGCATCCAGAGTATTTTACCCTGATTTTCTCAGAAGCAATGAAAACTATCCCATCAAGGCCAGCCTGTGTAGGCTGTATCTGCTCTGCTGTTCCTGCCACACTTTTGCCATGGTCCTTGGTTTTTATCAGTGTTGCACAACTGTGCCAGTGTGATGCTGGGTGTGGGAGGCCCACCTGAGGATGGTGGCCAGCGGCACAAGAGGCAGAACTAGAGAACAGAAGATGCTGGGAGGCTAGAGGACGCTGTTAGGGAGGGGCTTGTCATGCTGGCGTTCCTGACGAACTTGGCTGTTCTCATCATCAAAGCAGGACCTTACTGTTGCTGAGAATGGCTACGGTTCACTTTGGGGGAACGCTGATCCTCACTTTGAGCATTGATTTCTCACTCTTGAGGGGAAAACGGTACAATGCTTAGTCTCTTGGAGAAGCTTGTCACATTGGCTTTCCTGACAGGAGCTCAGTTATCATCGGAGTTTGGGACCTCAGCACTGAGGATGACTGTGGTACTTTGGCTCTTACTTTGAGCATCTCTCCCAGGCTCCAGGGAAGATCCCTCAGCCTGCTAGCATGGATCCTTCATCTCACTGGCACAGACTTTCTAGTTTCCATCACTGGCCTTTGGAGCTTCCAGTGCAGATCTGTGAAGTGGGCCTTCATGAGACACTGCCATGGACTCTTAGCCTCAAGCTAGACTCGTGGGAGGGCATTATTGTGGGCTCTAAGTTTTCAGCTGGACTTATGTAGGACATTACCCGTGGGATCCAGGCCCTCAGGTGGATTCTTTGGTCTTTAGTATGTGGACAAATTTCCTGTTCTCTTTTTGCATATGACTGTTTGGATGACTATTATAAAATAATCTTATAAATTATGTGTCCTGTATTGAATTGAATTCTCCTTGCAAACCTCAAACTACCATGCTGGCTGTATGATCTGCACAGCCAACCAGTGCTTCAGCAAGTAACCATTTGTAACACATTCTTTGCCAAGAGCCAGAAAGATTATCTGAAATTATCACTCAGAAGGTCCTGTCCCTTCCTGACAGGAGGAAACACGTAGGCCACCACAGCACAGTGTGGACAATGCCCCATCCACTCTGTCCCTCTGGCTCTAGGCCCAGCAGTAACCTGACTGGGCCAGTTGTTGCTGTTGATCCCTGGACACAGTGACTGGGCCAAGGATCACCCTGTGACCAATACTGGGCCAATGGGACTCAGTTATGGGACTCTGGTGTAACTGCTGGGAGAGCGGGGGCTTCTGCTGACCTCTAGGCAGAAGAACAAGGCTGCAGCCTCAGAGCTCCCTTGACCACCTCAGCAGCTCTACAGGAACTTTCCTTATTGACCCAGCAGCTCTCTAGCCACCTCCTGGCTCTGACCCTTTGATCCCATTTATCTGTGTGGCTGGGTCAACCTCAGCTCTGTGACTCTGGGTGCACCTTGGGTCCATTTCTCCTTCCTTCTCTCTCTCTCTCCCCCATCCTTCCTGTTCTCTGGTCCATAGCCCCAGCAGGCCTCACTCTCAAGGGAGTGGCTACAGTGCCTCTGTCTCCATCTCTGTCTCTGGGGCACTCATTTTTGTGCTAATCTGGTTGGAAATGGCAGGGATGGGTATTGCCTCCCATGGCAGTGAGATTGGCGTGCCAGTAGTTTAAATGTTAAGGGTGGCTGAGGAGCACCTTGTTCCAGAACCACGTCCCTTGCAAATCCTTTCTGCCTGCACAGGATGAAGGTTCCCTAAGACTACTACTGCCTAGGCTGTGGCTCTTTGTCCAGGTTACAAGTGGCTGTCCTGCAGCACTGGTACAAGGGGCACCTCCCAGGGATACCATAGACTCTTTGTCCTGTAGTAGGCAGCTCATAAATGCCAGTGGTAGGAAAATAAACCCAAAGACTGGAGCCAAACATTAGGATGACAGAAAGCCCAGGGCACCTGGCTTCCAGTGCAGTGAGATCAGGGTCTCCAAGATCCTTGCCAGGAGGACTCTCTGAGGCCCAGGCTTATGTGTGCCCACCCTTGGTTGCCAGAAGGTACAAGGGTTTGACCTTCCAGATTAGAAAACCCAGTGGAATGATAACTTCCTTCTCCCTGTCCTCTCTACAAAAGTCCCAGAGTTGAGTCTCATTAGCTAGACTTAGGTCATGTGCACATCTCTGACTAATCATCCATGTGAGTGAGGAGAGGCATGCTCTGATTGGCAAAGGGGTTGTGCCTGCCTCAGACTCCCTGAATTCATCCAGCCTGAATCACTAGACAGGTGGAAGGCAAAGCCAGGTCCCCAAAGGAACACTAAGAGTGTGAGGCCAATGGGTTATAGCAGCAGCAGTTGACAATAGACTGCCTTCCCCAGTTAGCATAATACCTTTTATTTGCATTGTAACATTTATTGGCTTTTAAAAGCTATATGTTAAATGTATTTGCATTTATATTTTAGAACTTGATTAGTTCTATCTGCCACCCTAGACTGAAACTGAGGGATAAGAACTCCATGCACCTGTAGGCAGTGGTCCCCAAGATCTGTGTTGGCACTCAGGGAATGCTCTGAAATTCAATGGAATGCTTGCTCCCCCACTCACAGGGATGAGGCTAGAAGTCATCTTCCTGTACCAGGTCATGTTTGGTTATGGACACAGCTGAGACCTCTGCCCCAGCTGTGCCCAGGGACCATCTGTGCCCTGGAAATGCTGTCCTGTGGGCTGGGGACATCTGCTGCATGGCCAGCGGCACTGAGAAGCTGCTGTCAGATGTCACAGCCCCCAAGATAGCAGCAGCTGGGCTGGGCAGAGGAATGGTTTGGATCTGCTTTTCCATGCTGCTTGCACAAGAACCCAGGTGGACTCAAGCCTCCAGGCTCCTCGGAATAGGGTTGTGCCTGTGTAGTCACAAGGAAACAGAGGTCTGGGGCAATGTGCATGCTCTCCTGGCCCACACCCAGCACAGCCAGTGCAGAAGAGTGTCCCCTAACTGAAGAGCCCTAACCCAAAACATGCTAGAGCTCAAAACTTTCCTCAGGGTTTGACTCAGCACCAACAGGATATCACAAGCAGAAAATTCTACACTAAAACTTTGTGTCATGCACAAAATTACCAGAAACACGGGTTACAGTGACCTTCAGTCTCTGAATGAGAAATATATGAAGCAATGAAGGTTTAGAATTGGGCCCCAGCCCCATGGTATCTCATCATGTCTGTGCAAATATTGCAAAATAAAAATCAAATCCGAAGTTCGAAACATGTCTAGTCCCACACATATCAGAGAAGGGCTGCTTAGCATGGTTTTCTGGGGTTTTTTTGTTGTTGTTGTTTTTTTTTGGCGGAACTGGGGATTGAACTCAGGCCCTTGTGCTTGCCAGTCAAGTGCTTATTCTATTGAGCTATCTCCCCAGCTCCCATTCATTCATTCATTCTTTCATTCATTTATTGATTTATTGATTGATTTTATTTATTTAGTGGAACCAGGGATTGAACTCAGGCCCTTGCACTTGCCAGGCAAGTGCTTATTCTATTGAGCTATCTCCCCAGCTCCCATTTATTTATTTATTTATTTATTTATTTATTTATTTATTTATTTATTCATTCATTCATTTATTTAGTGGAACCAGGGATTGAACTCAGGCCTTTGTGCTTGCCAGGGAAGCACTTATTCTACTGAGCCATCTCCCCAGCCCCAGGGCTACTTAGCATGTGATGGTCTGGGAGCCTCCTTGGTCCTGTGTAACCTAGGCTAGTCTCTGCCTTGGGGTCCCTGATCTCCCCTTTGTGAGCTAAAGCATCTCTCTTCCCTGCCCAGGAAGTGCAGAAAGAGGCCAAGAGCTCTTGTCCACTGAGCCTGAGTCCTCAGCACAAGCACAAGCTTGCTCTTCCACTTTGAGACATTATTGCAGCTACCGGTGCATGCTGGGGGCCTCCTGGGCTATGACCAACAGAGATGTGTGCCAGCGGGGTCTGGTTCAACTACAAAGTGAAATCTACACCCAGCCGGAGGATAAGGGTGTCCGTCAGGACAGCCCAGGACCAAGCCTGCCTGAGGGTGTCACCAGGGTCTCCCCACCCTCTGGATTTCCCTCCACTGCCCAGAGCTTGTCTTGCCTGGGCATCACATGACACCCAGGTCCCGGGGACATGCATCTTGTGGTGGCCCTGAGAGTCATATCCCTGAAGGCCACCATCTCCTATTTACCAGTACCACATAGAGAACATCCAGGTTCCTGCCTGGGACCTGCCCAGTCACAGAGCCACAGGTGGCATCCCAGGGACATTTATCATTCATGTGGCCTCCAGGCAATTCTCCAACTAGCAGGTACCTCTGCTAGGCTGTGGCACCCAGGGACATGTTTGAGCTTCTTTATTAGGTTTCCAGGCAGACACAGCTGGTGAGTTCTGCCCAGGTCCAGTTGGTTCTTAGGAGGGAGGGTCTTGGAGATTTCCTCAATATTTCTCAATGCCCAGGCACATGCTCATCTTTCCTGGGACCCTTTCTTCCCATCAGGCTTGAGTGCTGGCTCTGCTGTTCAAGGCAAGAATGAGCAGCAGGAATGCAGCAATAGAAGCTCAGAAGCTTTGAGTTTTGAATGCCTGGGTGCTCTGGTTTCAAAAGCAGAGTCTTAGTGTCAAATGGCATTGGTTCCCCACTTAGGGTTTCTGAGTTTCAAATTCTGCAGCACTGAGTCTGAGCCCAGGTTCCAGCACTTGCTGACAGATTTGGTAGCTAGGGTCCTAGAATGTTGACCCACTATCCCCAGGGGCCAGGGACTGAGAGACCCAAGGAGACTTAGCTGTGGGCACCCAGAGTGCATCTCGTCTGCCCCACGGTGCCTTGGTGTCCTTATTTGCTGGGGCAGCTCACTTGTCCATGCATCTGAGATGCAGGATCTGGGGCCTGGCAGGTGCTGGTGGCCAGGAGGGACATGTGATCCTCTACTGAGTGGCAGAGCCACCTAATGCTGCTCCCCAGGCCCAGTAGTAGACATCTGTGCCTCAAGAAGATGGGATTGATGAAGCCTACATGTGAAGGCCAGAGTCAGGCTGTCCCAAAGGAGCTTGCTGACCTGACTTTACGTTGTAATTCAATGACCAGGCTTTAGAGGCAATGGAGACAGTGCTTAGAATCTAAGTTTCCCTGAGAGATGTGGAGCAAGGTTGTTGATTCATTCAACAAACCATTTCTCTGAACCCAGCTGTATGGGAGGTCTGGTTCTGCTGATTCCTTGGACAAATGGCCTATCTCATCCCTTAGTGTCCTCACCCATATAAAGGGGACAAAAGCAACACTCCTTCTTAAAATCATTTGACATTAAAAAATTGGAGACAAGTGCAAATCACAGAGACACAGTTACATGGGGAATCCTAGGCACAGGGTTCCTGCCACCAAGGGCCTCTGCATTCTCAGGCAGAGTCGAGCCTGTCTGCAGAGTTACTCTGGAGCTGGTGGCACACAATGCCCCTGTATTTCCATGGGAATAGAAGGGACAAAAGTGCACTGGTGGTGACAGTGTTCAAGACACCTCCTGGTTGCCACACTGGCCACTTTCTGTTCCTGCATCCAGAGCCTTTGGTGGCTGTGTGTTGCTGCTCCTGCTTTGGGCAGCCTGACAGCCAGGGAATCCCACATCTTTCCAGGCTCCTGCTCGTGCTGTCACATAGAAACTGCCTGTTGAATCAGAGGCACTGTCTCCAGGGTGGCTGTGTTCTTTCTCTTTTGTGTCAGTCACCTGGCTGACAACACTGCTGTGTCACAAGCAGCCACCAGCCTCAGAGCCTTGGAGTATGATCCGTACATGTGTCTGGAATACGATACATCCTGTCTCTGGCCTAGGTTGGCCTCCACCTGGTAGGTCTGCCTGGCTCCCTACCAGCCCAAGGACAGGGACACAGGACGCAGATTCAAACCATCCACGGGCACCTGGCCTTCTGCTCCCCTGTCCTGCTCAGTGCCTGGATGGGCTGCCTTCCTGTCTGGGGTCTAGCTTGGTGTTGGCCACACCCAGGACACTCAATCCCTAATCCATACATGTGGGGAGGAGACAGGTCAGTGAGGGGCCATGTGACATCTGTGCAAGGACTGGCAGGGATGTCAGGACAGAGACTCTTCCCTGAAGCCAGCCAAGAGAAGCTCAGCCTGCACCTGGGCTTTAGAGGGTGGACAGCCCCAAACTTAGGATGCTTCCTCACAAATCTCTTGGAACAGGTGAAACTTTTGTCTCAGATTGCCTTCAAGTCTTGGTCTGCTCCTCTGCAGAGCAGCAGGGTTGATGGGTGACATCAGGCTCCTCCTGGGATGTGCGGGCCACCTCAGACCAATGCTGAAGACATCACCGGTCATCATCATGCTCTCCCCTAATTTGTACATACCAATGCTCCATCCCTTCCAACTGTTCTGTCTTTTGGGTCCCCAAGGACCTTCCTGCCTCTGCTTCCTGAGGGCCTTCTCCACTTGCTGAAAAAGTCTTGGCCATGGTGCAAGGCTCAGCCAAATGCAACCATGAGGCTTCCCTCCAGTTCTAACAGGACATGAACCATGTTTCTCTCTTTCCTTTAATTCTTCCCTAAATTGTATGGTGGCAGGAGCTTGGCCTTAGCAACATGCGTGCCTTGGGCTGGGCATAGGCTCTGAACTTGGTATTGAGGGCCTTGGGTACAGCTCAGTAGTCAACACTTGCTGAGCATGCGCAAGGCCCTGGGTTGGGGCAGTGCAAAGTAAGAACAATATGATAAAAACACTTACAGGATTGATTCTATTATATGTTTACCATTTTTTTCTATCTGTCCCACCATTTTTTGTTTGGTTTCCTTCTTCCTTCCCTAATCTTGGCATAATCAAGAAGTAACTTTTGTTGTTCCACATCCCCTCAGTTTGTCGCCTACACATTCTTTGATTGTCCAGTGGTTGTTTTAATATCATAGCAGCGTCTCCAGCCCATTCAAGCCCCTGCAAGGGGGTGCTCGCGTCACAATGGGGACAGCATGGACTCTGATGACTTCAGCTCCACCCACACCGGCTTTCCTGCTGCTGTTGTCATGCATTTTAGCTGAGCAACATTTAAACCCCAGAAGACATTATTACAGCTTTTGCGAGCCAAGTTTCATTTCAATTTAACCCAGATTTATCCTCCATTCCTTCCTGCACGTTTACCTTTCCTGGTGGGATTGTTGCCCTTCTGCCTAGAGAACTTTCAGCCTCTGCCTCTCACTGTGTGGCTGGGAGAAACATTCTTCAGCTATTTTTCTTTCACCTTCATTTTAAAGGGCACAGTCCCTGCCTGTGGAAACTCAGGCTGGCCATTCCCTATGGCCGCTACATGAGTCTTTCCACCTCCCATCATTTCTACTAAGAAGCTCGCTGCGGGAATTGTCATCAATCTGAAGGAGTTACCCAAATGCCCGACAGCTGAGGTGCCAGAGCCTCTGTGAGCCACCATGAGATAGCCTTAGAGCAGGTGGGGACAGGTGGGTCTCTGACTGAGACACAGGTTTGCAGCCAGAGCCACCTGTGGCTAGTGACAGGAAAGCCATTGGTGGCCTCAGCACAGTCTTCTCTCTCTTCCTGGTCTGTTGCAGACAGCTCAGCCGTCAAGCACCTGCTGAGCATGCACCTTGGACCTTGGAACCGTCCCTGGTGACTACTGTCAGTGGAGGAACAGAGCCGGGGCATGGCATCTGGGGCTGATCTGGGGTGATGGGGACCGCTGTGAAGTGGTTCTGTGCAGGATTTAACGTTAACCAATCGGCTTTTCATATTTACTTGTGAGTCTGTCCAAGGCCTAGGCACCTTGTCTGGAGATGGGCAGCAGGCTCCTAGTAAGCCAGCCTCTATGAATCACTGGCCCCTAGGGGCCTGCGATGCCATAATGCCTCAGAGGACAAGGGCACAGCTGCCTAAAGACACCTGGCCCTGACCTCAATTAACTAGATAAAGATTGCATCTGCAGGTCCTGTGGCAAAGCCCTTCCAGAGATAAGATAGTTCTCCTAAAGTAACATAATGTATTACTTGAGGAAGTCTCCCGGTGGACTTCCAAGATCCTCCCAATGTCCTTTCTTCAGTATCTCTCCTTCTTTGTTCGATAACTAAATAAATACAGGCTACCCAAAGAAGATCTTTGTCTTAGCCCACAGAGAATCTCAAATTGTGTTAGAAGATTTGGAACCACCTGAAGCCCTAAAATCATACCACTTGACTCTTATTTAAGCCTTTGTGTTACACTTGCTTGGGAGATTGTAGGCCTGATCAGTCTGAAATAACCAAATGACAATATTAATGCATTATGGAGGTGGCAGGCTGTGGGCACTACCCTCCATTCAAGAATAAGATATATTTCCAAATGCCACTTAGATACTCATACACCCTTGATCCATACATTTAGTGCCAGCAAAACTCTTCATTTTGATTCCAAAAACTGAAAACCAAAAGATACCTAGTGACAGTGCCTTCCCATGCATGGTGGTTGGGCTCAGCCACTGCCTCATGGGCCCAGACACACTCCTCACCTGTGCAAATAAATGAACCCTAAGTTCCAGAGTACTGTCCCCGTCTCCCAAGTGCCCTGGCCTGAGGCTGCTTGCCATGGCTCATGACCTAGCTGAGTGTGGTCTCCACTCTGGTATAGCTCCTGAGGGCATCAGGTCTCACAGCTACTGCCAGCTCCCAGGAAACACAAGATGAGCTCCAACCGCACTGTAGGGTGGTCCAGGCACACTGGGGTCACTACTGAGGTGGGCATGGGCTTAGCCTGTCCTTCCCCTGGCTCCTCACTGACTGTCCCCCTCTGGGGACATATCAGCATCATTGTCTCTACCTTGCAGACAGAGATGCTGAGAACAGGTCAGAGTTAAACTGGAGGCCACACAGCTGGAGGTTGTTTTTGTTCCTCCTTGTCATTGTCCTGGTGACCTCTGTCTTTCTCCTGTCCTACGTATGGATCTTCCTGCCACTCTATGACTGTTCTTATGGAGTCGTCTCAGCCGCTGAAGGGGCTGTGTCCAGATGCACCTGTCAGCAGGGAAGCACATGTGGAGCTGCCCGTCCCACCTCATTACCAGCCCAGCTTCCATGCACAAAGCCTGATGTCTTCGCGGGGCAGCTGGGAGCTCAGGCAGTAAGGTATGGTGGAAGGACCTGGGCAGGAGAGCTGCTCACCTCATTGCAGCCAGGGAACAGAGAGGAGGGAGGGAGATGCACCTTTCCAGGTCATGCCCCAGTAACTACCCCTTCCTACCATGCTCCGCCCCCAACAGCACACTTAGCTACAGCCCCCATGTCCAGTCCTCCTCGAAAGGACCCACCTCTGAGTGCAAAAGACTCGTGACACACATCTAGATATAAATCATCACACGGAGCTTCTGCCACCACGCACAGACTCTGCAAACAGACTAAGGCGACAGGGCCAACCCATCATGGACGACAACTCCAGCCTGTGAGGCAAGATGAACCTTCTGTCTTTACAGGTTACTGCTCTCAGGCATCTATTATAGCAGCAGAAAGCTGACTAACACATCGCCCAAATATCAGTCTCCCATTGCCACTTCTCCTTTTACTCTGCCTGTCATAATACCCTGTTTTATTCCTTCCCCCTGATCACAGTTCTTCTGTTCCTCTGCTATGATTTTTCTTGCTACCATTCTGAACATCACCTCTCCCACTTTTTCTGCTTTTCCTGTCTATTTTCAGCACTCATAGTCCATGCTTTTTCTTGACTCCTCCTGTTACCTTCATTCCACCTCTCCTCCTGCCAACAATACTACTTGCTGTTACTTCTACCACCAGTACTTCCCATTACTTCTAGCATAGTATTATCTGTTACTCCTCCCCTCTGCTTCCTCTTACCCCCCCCCATAAATTTTTAAAATAGCACTAAAAGCTAGGTGTGGCAACACACACCTGTAATCTCAGCACTTGGGAGGTTGAGGTAGGAGGATTGGTATGAGTTTGAGAGTAGCCTGGGCTACATAGTGAGTTCAAGACCAACCCGAACTACTTAGCACATCCCAATATCAAAAACAAAACAAAAAAGAAAAAAAAAAATAGTAGTGAGCCCTCTCACTAGTGGATACTGCCACTATCCCTGCAATATACGTGCAGCTCACAACTGCTTGACCACAGGGATCAGAAACAGTGATTCCAAGGGCAGCTCATATAAGGGATAAGCCCATGCTGCAGGACACTTACTCTTGGAGGCTGAGCCCTGCAGAGGAGGTTGAATTGCCTCTCAGCCGCCATGCTGTGAGGAAGCCCAGGCTACGGGTGAATGCCATGGTAAAAGCTGGAGAAGGAGGCAGGTGCCTGGTCTCCAGGCCTCAGCTACTATGCCCTTGCGTCCCACACTTGAGTTCTTCAGTGGGGCCTCAGGCACTGGGGAGCTGGGATAGCCCTTCTGCACCCTGATTCTACCCAGGCTTACAGTATTATATGTCATTCTCACCCTGTGTCCATCTACTCTTCTGCCCTGGAGATTTGAGGGCTCCACTGAACTGCACCCCCCGAGGAGCCTTCTGCTTCTCTCCTATCCCTTCAGGCAGCAGTTCCAGTTCTCTCACTGGGGGCTTCCTTCTGTGTGGCCATCAGTCTGGGTACGAGCAGCTCTATCTGAAGTGCCAGTCACTGGCTTCCGTGTCAGAATTTGTGGCCATTAAGATGAGGTCTAAGTCAGCACTCTGTGATCCTGTCCTCTCTCCACAGGCCTGTGCCTACTGCCTCATGATTAAAGATTTGGGGTCCATAGGAGTGGGGCAAAACCAGGAGGGTCTTGGGAGCACATAAGGAAATGCTAAGTGAGGATTGTGGGGGTGGTGCCACCTGGGGTGCCTTGGAGCAGGTCTGGGTTCTTTTCTTTTTTTTTCTTCTTTTTTCTTTCAGTACCTGGGATTGAACTCAGGACCTTGTGCTTGCCATGCAGGTGCTTATTCTACTGAGCTATCTCCCTGGCCCCTCAGATCTGGGTTCTGACACCGGTCCTGCTCCTAGCTGTATGTGCGCTTAGGCAAAGCTCAGCCTTTGCTACTTTGCGACTTCATCTGTTTGATGGCCTCATTACCCACCAGGAGCTCTGCTTTGCAGATGGCAGTAGGGTGCTCCTAGAACACAAGATTGACTCCAGGCCCCCAGGGACCAGGCCAGCGCCACCAAATGGAGATGGAAACTAGGGTAGCCCACAAGTGAAGTGGCCAGTGCTCTGTCCCTGAGCTACCTCCCAGCCAGACGCTTCTTAGCATTATTGTAAAATACAGTTCTCTAAAGGTGTTAAGCTTTGCTGGGGTTGGGGGCACGTTGTCAAAAATTTCAACAAGCATAAAAAGAGATTCACGGGGAAGTAAGAGAGTCCCCGCTCCTGTTCTGGGGCTCCACCCTAGGGCCCCCCTCCCTCACTCGCAGTAAGTCCCCACTTCCGGCAGCTTCCTAAGGCTCCCTCTTGGGGGTGCCAGCCCCCTCTGCCCGGCCCTGCTGCTGCGGGGAGGGGGTCGGCCCGCGGCCCTCCTGCCTCTGCGGCCCATTCATCTCCCGCTTGTCCCGCCCTGGCCGCGCACCGCGCTCCCGCAGCCGCGTCCGCGCGCTCATTCACCGCTTGCTTCCGCGCCGCGGGCTGGCGGCGGTGGGCGGACCTGGCCGGTCCCCAGCCATCCTAGTCCCTGTCCCTAGCCGTCCCCGTCCCTGTCCTGTCCCGTCCCTACCCGTTCGGTTCCCCACCCCATCCCCTGCTCCCTGCGCCCGGCTCCATCCCCTGTGCGCTGGGACCGGGACTGGGAATGCGGGGCTGGCGGCGCAACCTCGCGTTCTGCCTGCAGCGGCTGCCGGACGAAGGTAGGGCGAGGAGGGCGGGAGAGGTGGGGGGCGAGGGGGCAGCAGGGGAAACGTCCGGACGGGGGTGTGTCATCTGGGCTTGGGGGGCGGGGGTCCCTGGGGTGAGGACCCACAGCCCGAAGGTCTCCAGGGCACATGAGGCCGGAGGGGTGGGGCCCGAGCGCTTGAGACCCAGGGACCCCCGCGACCTCCACACCCTGCGCCCCCAAGTTCCCCACCCAGCCTGCGCTGGACCCTGGGACCCTGCACCCAACTTTTTCACGAAAGCCCTGAGCCTGGCCCTGCCGCAGCGCAGTTCCTGTCACTGTCCTGTACCCCCTGGCTGGTGCTACCAAAGAGTCTCTCTCTGTCCTTGTACTCTGGCGACCCGCGGGCCATTTGGGGTGCTAGGCCAGAGCTCAGCCTCTGCTATTAACCTTCACATCCACGCTCCAGCATCTCTCCATTCCCAAGAGGAGAACCTGCTCAGAGAGGCTGAGCCCCTTTCCCAAGGTCACACAGCCTGCAGGTGGACAGTTGGGATAGAACTGGAATCTGAGTGACCCCACAACTCTCAGTGCTCTCCTCCTCTTCCTCCAGGTCCCCAGGCTTGGCCTTGGGCCCATGGGAAAGGATCCACTTTCTGCCCAAGCCAGTGTATGGAGAGAAGGGACTGGGAGTGGCTGGCGCTACCCCCAGGGCTGAGCAAGACCCCTGTCCTGAGAATGCCCTGGACCCTGGCAGGCTGAGGGGCAGCTCCTGCACCTGCGTAAGCGGCCTGGTGCTCTCATGGTGCTGGGCAGGGGCCTGGGAGCTGCCCAAGAGTGGTGAATGGAGAGGTCCTTGCAGAGCCAGGCCTGAGTGTCAGCCTCCAGGAAGCAGGTGCTTTGACTCTAGCAACCCTGCACACTTCTGGGAGGCTCCAGGAAAAAAGTAATGAGGCTTTGGTATCAGTGTAACACAAGGCACCGTGTGTGTGTGTGTGTGTGTGTGTGTGTGTGTGTGTGTGTGTGTTTGTGTGTGTTAGGTCACATGGACCATGTGCCAAGGCCTGTGCCATGTGGTGGGTACGGGAGGCAGGAGGAATTGGGGGAACACATGGGCTGCCTGTTCAAGGCACCTGCACATACGGCTGTGTGATTCATGAATGAGGCAGGGGGTCTTGTGACCGCCACAATTATTTTGTCCATCCCTGGCCACATCTTACTCTAGGAGGCACTTAGGTTTTCCTTGGAAAAATCTGAATTGAGATTGATCCTTGAACCCAGCACTAAGTCAGAGGGGGCTGGCCCATCTACCTGCACTGGCAGGAAATTACTGGCTTTCTCTGGGCCACAAGGAAATCAGCTCATTGGGCTTGGATTGCCCACATGCCTGGGTCTTGTGGGTGTGGTTCTGAGACAGGGTGCAGATGCATCCTAGCCTGGGCAGTGGGTGGCTGGAAAGCAGGCTCCTGTGCATCCTAGCCCCTCATGCTTCCCAGACGGCTCTGGATGGCCTCCCTAACTTTTGAGATTCCCTTTCCTTATGAAGTTGGAGGGCTGCCCTCCAGGTCTGTGCTGAGGTCTCAGGCAGCTGGCCCGTGGTGGCTGCTCATCCTACCCAGCTCCCCTCTTGCTCTTGACTGTTAGACTTACTATATTCAGACTTGGGGAACTTGGGCTCAAACCAGCTCCCAGGTTGTGGGATCCATGTAGGGTTCTCCACTGCGAGCTTTCAGGATGCTAATAGGGTTGTCTCCTGGGTGGTCTTGCCCCAGAGTGGGCTGAACAATGTGCTGCCACAGACAAGCCCACCCCAGCATTCACTACTCCAGTGTCCAGAGCCTGGAGCAGTGGCCATGTGCCCTGAGGACAGACACCTGGGGATACAGGGTCAGAGGCCCTGGGGGTCTTCTTTCATGATGCTTTGGGCAAGTGCTTCACTGTGTGACTGTGCCCCTGAGAAGCAAGCTTCCACACAGCCTTTGTGGGCCTATAGGCAGTGGGCATACATATCTTTCTGTTCATTGCAGCACAAGTTTCATGGTGATTTCCCACCCCAGAATCTAGTTGCTGTCTGTGTGTGGCACAAAGATGATCCCCAGTTTTTAGCTCATCCTGCCCCTAGGCCCACAAATAGCTAAAGTTCAGGGTGCTCAGAGCTGGGGTACATAGGTTTGGAAGTGGTATGGTTCCTTTGAGGGGGTTGCTTGAAGGAAGGGGCACCTAGACACCTGGGTGAGAAGCTTGGCTCCAGGCAGAAGCTGCAGTCACCCCATCCTGTCTTGTCTGCTGTACAGTGGACTCCTGCGACATTAGTGATGGGGTGAGAGGGGGCTCACAGAAATCACTGAGTCTCCTCTGAAAACAAAAAGATGGAATGAACGTGTGTGTGTGTGTGTGTGTGTGTGTGTGTGTGTGTGTGTGTTACTAGGGGGGTCAAACTTGGGACTTTGTGCTTGCAAAGCAGGTTCTTATACCATTGAGTTATATCCCTAGTCCCAAAAGACAGAATGAAAAGAAGTGAGGGGAGAGGACTGTTCATGCATTCAACAGATATTTCCTGAGTCCTCAGCCAGCTGCTGTAGGTTCAGATGTGGACAAGCTGAGGACCCTGTTGGAAGAGTTTACTTTCTAGAGGGGGAGACAAAGAATGTAGACAAACACCTATGTGGATAGCAAGTGCCAGGGAAGGGGGGACAAGGAATGTAGACACACATGTTTGTGGATGGCGAGTGCTGGGGAGGACTTTTTCATGTAGTTTCCAGGTCAGGGAAGGCCATCAAGATGCCATTGGATCTGGTCTAGAAATGAGAAAACAGGAAAGAGAAGTTTGGGGTCTGCAGGGGTCTGTGGGGCAGGGTTGTGGAGGGAGGCAAGATGGGCAGGAGGACTCTGTGATGGAAACCTTCTGAGGACTTGGCCAAGGGGTTGGGCTGCCCCAGAAGAAAAGCCAGGTGATAATGGTATGGACCAGGAGGCAAAACAGGCCCAGGACGGAGGGCATGGAGTGGCGGGTGCTGTCCGCGGTGCTGACCGGCCCAAGTGTCTGGAACTAGGCCGGTTAGGAGGATGAGTGAGAGTGTGTGAGCACGCGTGTATTCCTGTGGTACCCAGCTCGCTGGTGTGTCCCCGTGCCGGTTTCCAAGGAGACAACGGGAAGACAGAGGGCAGGATTTGATTGGCTGTCTGCAGCGCTGCTCCTCTCTCCGTCAGAACCACAGCCCGAGGTTACAAATGGCCCGGGCGGGTGCGTGAAACGCCAGAGGACGAAAAGTGTGCATGCCCCAGGGCCTGTGTGTACTTCATGTGCATACATGTGCCTGAGTGTGTATGTGCATGCGTGCATGCGTGCGTGCGTGCATGTGTGTGTGTGTGTGTGTGTGTGTCTGACCAAAGAACATCTGGGGCTCCTGTGCTTCTGCTGGGAAACATCTGCTCAGTCCCTCAAATCAGGGAGCCCAGCCGGCCAGCCGGATACATTCAGGAAGCAGCAGTCAGATGTGGGAAAGGGTCTTTTGTTCAGCTTTAATAGCTGCAGTGTTGACACTGAGCCCATTCCAGATATCTCCCTGCACCTCTAAAGATGCAAAGAAACCTATGGATGGCACAGTAATTTCCCATAGAGGTGCTTACACCCCACCTGCTGAGGAGGCTGGAGTGGATTGTAGATCCCACTGCTTCCCTCTCCTGTAAGGATCAATTTTTTGTTTGACTTTGTGAGTGAAAGGACACAAGTTTTAGTTTTGCATAGAAAGGCAGTGGTGAAACAATGACCATCAAAGTGGCTCTTCTGTGGCTGACTTTCCACAGCAGCAGCCCAGGTCAGCTTGGGAAAGGAAATCTGTAACATACAGGTTCGGGGCAGTGGGAGCTGTGGCCATCTGGTCTCTCCTGTCCCGTTCCTGCCTCCTGCCACCCACAGCTTCCGCCTCCAGTGAGTGGCTCCGTTCTGGTACCAGTATTAGTATAGGGAGGCACCTTCTCTGGCCTCTTTTTTGTCCCCATTAGGATTTTTTTTTCCTGAAAAAAATAGAGAAAAGGCCATCCCAAGCCTCCCAATCAGCCTCACTGCCGTGTCCTCTAGTCATATGGCTTTCACCTCTAGGCTCTTTCTCCATTTCCAGTGAGCCCCACTTACTTGCTGAGCTCCTCTAGGACACTCTTTCCTCTTGCCTTAGAGGTGCTGCATGGGTCCAGAAAAAGATAGCGGGGATGGGAAGAGTTTGAAGGGGCCCTTAAGACATGAGTGCTGTCCCACCCCAGGGCGCACTGAGACAGTGATTGAGACTGAGCACGATGGAGCATGCCTATAGTGCCAGCGCTTGCGAGGCTGAAAGCAAGAGGCTCACTATGAGTCTGATCCACCTAGTGAGACCCTATAGACCCTGTAGACCCTGTACCAAATACATGAAAAAAGAAAGGATTTGAGGGAACAACTAACCATAGACAATCACCCATAAAGTTGGGGAGCACAGCAAAACAGTTATGGTAAAGAATTAGCACTGTCAAATAAACTAAATACATAAAAAAAAGAAATGGGTGCTGAGGAATGAGGTCAGACCTAGCCATACAGCAGGTGACGACCACCAAGGGTCCTGTAGCCATACCCGGTCTTACCCAGTCTAAACGCTTTATGATCAATGACCCTATAGTGTAAGATTCTTAATCTTGATTTTTCAGAGGAGGAAACTGTGGGAAGTTAAGTGATACCACAAGGGACACACATAGGTGAGGAGCAGGCTGGGACCTGAAGCCTAGCACTGGTGTTTTAATCGGTGTGTAGTTCGATGGTGAGACTTCTTGGGGTCCCCCAAGGGCCTTGGGATGAGCTGCTCCCCACCAAGCATGGCCCCATTCCTCCCAGGTTTGCACTCATGTGGGACACCAATCCCAGGGTGCTTGGCTCCTTTCTAGATCACACATTGCCTCAGGGGTGGGTTCCCCAAGGGGGTCAAGCCTGGCTTATTTGCCTCTGAAAGTGGCCTAAACAAAATGTGTTGCTGATCAGTTTTAATGGGAATGGAGATTTTCAAATAAAAAATACAGATTTACAACTTCCTTAGGAAGATCAGGGAGCCCTGAGATCATGTTTGAAGGCTCTGCTATGTCCCCACCTGGCCCTTCTTCTCCAGCCCAGGAAAGCTTTTAGGAGGGCTGTGTCCCTTCAGCTTGGGTGCCCTAGGCCATTGGGATGTATCCTGCTGCTCTGCAGCCAGTGAGAAACTTTTGCTCAGGTTTATTATGAATCAGTGCAAAGCACTAAGTTTGAATCCTGCCCACCAGCCTAAGCAATGTGTGCCTATGGAGGGAATTGTAGGTTGCTTCTCTCTGCTTGATCTCTCTTCAAAATCAGGTTTCATACTAGTACATACATCAAGCTTGATTAAGAGTAATTAAGATTAAGGAGCAGGTCCTAGTATGATCAGAGTTAGCAGAAAGCACATTTCTCCCTCTGGGTTCAAGCAAGGAAAAAAGTAAATGCTTTGCGTCACAGAGGAAACCAACCACAAAGTTTGAAGGTGAGCCACAGACCTGAAGGCACAGGACAGTGACATCTGTCATGGATAAAAGACTGTGTCCTGAATGCTGGAGGACTTGCTGCGGACCAGACAGGAGGGGCGCACAGACAGAGGCGGGCCCAGACTTTCAGGATGTGAGCACCACACTGCTGGGACAGAACAGAGAAAAACCACCTGAGTAGGAAGTGCTCTCCCTGGCTCCTGCTCCAAGGAGCTGTCCATGGCTACAGGTCCCACTGCTGTGGGCTGAGGCGAGGCCCATGGTGCTTGGGAGTGGAGAAAGTGAAAGAGGAGCAGCTAGGATGAAGCAGCCCCCCCCATCCTCAGTCCCCCAGGCCTCCCTGGCCTAACTTCCTCCAGGGCCCTCCTTTTGTCCACATCATGAACCAGGAACAAGGTCAGTGTCTTTGTGTCCAGCCCCATCCTTACTTTGAACCCTGCTAAGTGGAGTATCAGGCTGTCAATGTGGGGTCCTTGGGGGCATTCCCATTTAGCTGTAACACAAGAAGACACGGATGGCCACAAAGAGGGTAAAAGATGGACAATCTCACTACCTAGGTAGGGAAAGGGCAGCATCACCCCAATTTGAAGAGGCAGTTTTAAAATCCACAGAGCCTGGTGTTGGGGAGGCCTGGGCAGGAAGATTGATCGACCTATCAGCGCTGAGATCATCTGGGGAGGATGAACAGCATCTGGAACATTCTGACCTTAAACCCAGCTGTCAGTCTAGAATGTCCTGACCTTTGATCCATTTCCATCCTGAGCATTGTCCTGAGAAATATCTAGCGAAGACACAGAAAACATCATGGGCAAGAGTATCTCCTGCATTGTTAAAGAAAAATAAAAATGAATAGAGGGCCATGCAAGAAGTGAGGGGGTCTCATAATTCAGCTGGGGGTGGTAGTGATGTGCGCCTATAATCTCAGCACTCAGAGAGGCTAAGGCAGGAGGGTGGCAAGCCCCTACTCAGCCTGGCAACCCAGTGACTTGGTGAGACTCTGGTTCCAAATAAAAACGAAATGCTTACCTTGCAAGAGCAAGGGCCTGAGTTCAAGCCTCAGTTTTTCCAAAAGTAAATAAATAAATAAATAAATAAATAATAAAAAACTAAAGAGGACTGGGGATGTAGCTCTGTGAAGGCCCTCGGTTCAATCCACAGCACCATCAAATAAATAAATACAAATGAGTCTTAAAGAAGTTGGATAGAGGGGCACAACCTGAAATCCGAGTTACCCAGACGGCTATGGCTGGAAGATCACAAATCCAAGGCCAATTTGGGCAACTTAGCAAGATTTTGTCTGAAAATAACAAGCACCAATGTGCAACTCAGGGGTAGAGCACTTTGCTGGGATGCAGAAAGCCCTGGGTTCCCGTCTTCCCAGGACCACAAAATAAACAAGCAAAGCCCGGTGGTGGTGGCCACTTTTCTCTCACTTTTGCCTTCTACCACTGCTCCTCTCTCTTGTAGTGATGGGTGCTGCTGGGTCCAGCACACCCTTCCGGAAACTTTTCTTCAAGAGCAGAGTGAATGCCTATTATTGCCCCGGACACAAACCTGGGTTTCCTGTCACTACTGCTGCACTCTGCTTTGTCCTAAAGTGTGGCATGACAGACAGGAAGTCAAACTCTGTCTCTAAAGGAGCCACACAGGGAGGTTCTGCTGCTCCCAGGTAGAAGGTACAATGCTACACTGCTCTCCACTGTGGCTGATCAAATCTGGGACAGTTTAGGATTTATGAAACTTTACAAAGGACTAGGACTTGGACGGTTTGCCCTGGTCCAGGACAGTGACAGCACAAGGCCCAAGCCCTGAGGAAAAGGGGCATGGCAGAGATAGCCACCAGCAAGGGCAGGCACAGAGGCTTGGAGATCCCTACAGAGAGAGCCCTGCAAGGCGCACTTGTGAGCCCAATGAAGAGGTGTGCTCCACCATGATGTCTGTTCTAGGCCGGAGATGAATTCTCCCACAGAGCCTGGGGTTCAGTGGCCACCTCCTGGCCAGTGGCACTGGGATGTAGGCTTGGCTGCTGGGGTAGGGGTAGCAGCTGGGGGCGCTGGGGATCACTGTGAGCCTGACCTGGATGAGTTCATGTTCTCTAAAACCAAAGAATGAATTTTAGCAACAAATGGAGGTTGAGGAAAAAACTTTATTGGATAGAGGGACAGAAGGGAGGCCTGAATGGGTTGTCCAGGAAGCTGTCTCTTTTAGGGACTTTTATAGGGCAAAACCATGAGGGACTAAGGTAGAGAAGGGGTCTCGCTTAGGTGGATGTGGGGTGAGACAAAACTATGGTCAACCAATGGGATTACAAGCAGCATTGCTCAGGTAAAGTTAATTAGGCCCAGGACCAAATGGGGAAGCGAGTCATATAGTAAGCTGTCATGAATACGGGATAGGGTCGCTTCTTGTTGGGGGTTGGGCTAGTGACTCACTTGGGTCTTTTCAGGTGATCGCTACCTATTTAGAATATTAATCCCTGGTGTTGCTCTTTTAGCATCTGTTTGGCCTTTAGGGCTGGTTCTCAGCAGGAGCCTCTGTCATTCCCAGAGTTGCTGGCATCTTGTTTCCTGTATTATTTCTTTAGAGGGCCTGGCCCTGCCTGACTGCCTAAAAATATTTTTGTCTAACTCCACTACCTACAACACCTGGGGTGTTCTCCCTCAGCCACTGGAGTGCTAACCACAGTAGGGGAGGTTGGTGTCACTGTCCCTTTCTCCAGCTGGTGTGCCCAGTTATAGGGAATCTTCCCTGTTCTTTTTGTGCAATCTTCAACCCAGTAACCACAGACCAGGGAGGTAATGGGATAGGGGAGCAGGGAAGTGGTATCCAGGGGTAAAGGGCAGGTGAGGCAGGGTCACCACCAGGAAAGGCCTCCTGGGAGAGGTGGCCTTGGTGCTGAGTTAGGAGAAGTGTACCACAGAGAAGTCTGGGCAAAGGTCCTATATGATTCTGAGCTCTGTGGTACCCGAGTTTTCTGTTCCCCAAGTCCCATGAGCCTTGGGTCTCATGAGCTCCCTTTCCTGTACCACCATCTTCCTAGCAACCCCCTCCCTCTACAGCATCTACTGCACAGAAGAGGAAACTGAGGCCGAGGGTTTAACTGGTGCGACTTAGTCTCCCTGGAAGCCTGGGTGGCACTGGATCATGTGTTGCTTTCATGGGTCTGGAACTTTGGGGTGGCTCAGTGAGGACCTGGTTCTCCATGCTACCTACATGGTACCTATTCCTTCAACTCTGATTCACCCTCTAGGAGAGAAGGGCTAGGAACAGCAGAGGCACAGGGCATGGGGTTTCTCCTGTGGGTGTGCAGGGTGCCCTCAAATGGGGTATGGGGTCTCCCCACTGTTGTATAGGGTCTCCTCTGGTTCTCTGCATCAAAGGCACAGAGCTCTGTGGGTGCCTAGGAGCTCAGCTGCCTGCTCCCTTGCTATGTGACTGCAGGCACATGTGCTGACCTCTGAGCCTTATGATTCTGAGCTCTATGGCACCTGAGCTTTCTGTTCCCCAAGTCCCATGAGCCTTGGGTCTCATGAGCTCCCTTTCCTGCACCACCATCTTCCTAGCAACCCCCTCCCTCTATGGCATCTGCTGCACAGAAGAAGAAACTGAGGCTGAGGGTTTAACTGGTGCAACTTAGTCTCCCTGGAAGCCTGGGTGGCTAGGCTATAGGGAGGGTGACCAGGAGGATGGAACCTTTAAAGTGACCATAGTCACAGTGGCTTTGCTGCTGGGGCTGCTGGCAGGTAGCATCAGAGGAGGCACTGGCCTGGGCTGCGGCTGCAGATGGCTGGTAGCTAATCTATTTACCGCTTCCTAATAAATATGTATGACACATCAATAAAATATCTTCCTTGTAGCACAGGCCAGATCCAGGCAAGCTCAGGGCTGAGTGGCCTCAAGCACGGAGTCTGGGAGGCAGTGGAGCCTGGGGTCCTACGTTAGCCCCATTTCTTCTGCACACTCCCTGTGAGGGAGGGGTTCCCTGCTCCTCCTCTGCTCACCCTGCAGGGACAAGGCCCCCGAGATGGAAGCCCACTGGGGGGCTTGCAGGCTGCACAGGCCTGAACTCTTCTGACCTCCCAGCCCCTGGCATGAGGAGCCACGTGGGCCTTGATGCAGTTGCCACAGCTCAGGGCAAGTGGTTCTGGGGTGCCAGACCTGCCTTGGGTCCCAGGCACAGGCCCAAGTCTCACTGGGCTTCTGTCAGCTGGTGAGGCAGCCGTACTCAGCACTCGAAGACTGACACACGCATGACGACAGGTGATGCAAGCGGGCAGCAGGGTCAGGGCTCTGCCACGAGGTGTGAGTTCATCTCACTGCCCTGCCCCCTGCAGCTCCCTGCTGTCCTCGAGGCACCCAGACTGTAACCCTTGTGAGGTTCAGTTCAGCAGGTGGGGACCTGTGTTGAATGCCAACGCCCCTCGAGTCATGCTGACATTACCGTGTCCTGTGGTGGCTCCCATTCCTCCTTTGCAGCTGTGTTTAGTTTGTGCAGTCAATGAAGGGCTGGATCCACAATATATAAAAAGCTCCTTTAAGTCAATAAGATGTCCCAGAGCAGGGTAGGCCCATGAGCAGGTGCTCACAAAACAAGAGGGTCAGGTGGCAGAGGCAGAGGTACAGTGGGGTCTCCAAGGTGACACACAGCCCTGGTACATGTCCTCGTCAACTGTTTCCCTTGTGGTCCTGGTTCCCCTGTCCCCTCTGACCCTCACAGCCTCTGCCAGGCTCCAGACAGAAACCATACTACCTGCACTGTCCCACACTCACCCAGGGGCAGGGTTGAGTGAGAAAGAGACATACACTGGCTGGCGAGCATGACTTATGCCTGGCTTCAAGCAAGGTCAGCCCTTGACCATGGAGCAAAGTTGGAGCACTGTTTCCAGGGGTAGAAGCAAGTGATGTCCAGCGCAGGGCCTCTGCCAAGTGGGTGCTCTTGCCTGCCTGCCTGCCTGTCTGCCTGCCTGTCTGCCTGCCTGTCTACCATCTGACTCACTGCCGCAGAACAGCAGCCTGCAAGCTCCAGTGGGCTCCTGCCCTGTGTTCCAGAGGGCAGTTCCTTCTTCTGGATAGTTGAGGTGCCCTTCAGACCATCCACTGCTTGGGTAAGGCCCACCATCTTCCAAAGGGGTGACCACTTTTCTGTGTCCCCTGATGGAAACACATCAGCAGACACCTTCCTGCCACACCCAGGCTCAGGCTGTCCAAACACCTGGGCACTGTAGCAGGAGAACGGTCCAGGGAAGCAGAGGGACTTATCATCCACCACAAGCAGCTTGAACCTGTGCCACCCTCTCAGCTGAGGTGATGACGGCGACATGACCCTGGCCAAGCTCTTCCCTGTGGACTCAGCTTTAGGAGCTGAGGATGGGGTGGCTACTTTCACCTGCTATCCCTGACGCTGTTACCTGTGGAGCAGACGGGGACATTGGTGTCTGGTTGTGGGGGGGGGCACCAGAGATTCTGCTCAGCTCTAGTGGGGGCCTGGGGTGGCAGTGTCACTGTGGCAGAATGGTGGACAAAGTGGTGGCAGGTGAGCTAGGGATCCAGGAAGGCTGGGAAGGCTCCTGCTCACTCAGGAACTTGCTACCCACGATGGCCCTGCCAGGTGACCAGCGCCTGCCATTGGTCTTACCAACATCTCTGTATAGCTGCACCTGGACCAACTGCCAACAGGAATCTTGGAGGCAAAGCACAGCACTCTCTTGTCTCCATACCTTTGTCCTCCTGTCTTCCTGTCACTTCTTCTGGTCTCAGACTGGTGTCTCTGTCGTCTCTTTCTGTGTCTCTGTCTCTCTCTCTGTCTCTCTCTGTCTCTCTGTCTCTCTGTCTCTCTCTCTCTCTCTCTCTCTCTCTCTCTCTCTCTCTCTCTCTCTCTCTCTCTCTCTCTCTCTCTCTCTTTCTTGTGGTACCAGGCATTGAACTCAGGATCCTGCACTTGCCAGGCAATCTTCCCAGGCCCTCAGACTGGTTTCTGTCTCTTTATCCTCAGCCTCCCTTTCTCCTTCTGACTTTCAATTTCTCCTGGATTTTCTGAGAAATAAACATAGACCATTTGTCTCCAAGCCGATCCATTCCAAGCTCCACCAGAAGGGGAATCAGCACAAAATAAAACTGACATCGGCCACCACTGGCGCCATTGAAGCAGCCATTGATCTAAACATTAGCTAAGAGGTTGAATTTCTGCACCAATGTCAAGTTCTACAGAAATCACCCTGAGAGAACTGGAGTTGACAGAAACCCAGGCCATCGGGGAAATTGCCGCAGAGAAGTTGTCTGCAGTTGGCATGTGACTGATGGTTTAAATCTTCGTTGCCAGTTTCATTTAGGAAAGACCTCCTCTTTCCCAGGAAACCGACCTCAGGAAGCAGAGGGTGTGAATTGGCAAGGCACCGAACTGTGCTTTTTAGAGGATTAATCAGTGATTTAAGTGGACTTGAGACTTGATGGGGACTCCGGCCTGAGAGTGCATCCCCGTGGGCGGCCTCAGGGGCCCAGCACAGATGAAGACACACTGTGGGCTGGCGCAGCAGGGCCTCTGGCTGTTCCCAGCTGCTACCCTAGAGGCAGGGCAGGAAAACTGGCAGAATCACCTGTTTTCTGGCAGTGGCCCTGAGGGTCCACATGCCAGAAGCACCTGTGACATGATGTGGGTTTCCTTGGATGGCTTTCTCCACTGCTCTCCACCTGGCCACCCCCTGGCAGGGAGCCACCTCGGGCTCTGGGAGGCCACTGGGTGTCAGCATTTCCCCTTGAATTCAGGAACTGTGACACACAGTTGGTTGCCCTTGTGACTGGGTGAGGCTTGAGGCCCACTGAATGCTGAGTTCTAGCCAGTGCGCCAGACACCTCCCCTTCTCTGTACCCACAGATGCCTTG
This sequence comes from Ctenomys sociabilis, assembly GCA_004027165.1. Taxonomy (NCBI): domain Eukaryota; kingdom Metazoa; phylum Chordata; class Mammalia; order Rodentia; family Ctenomyidae; genus Ctenomys; species Ctenomys sociabilis. The sequence continues at coordinate 120,232 of PVKA01000601.1, read as the reverse complement.
GGGACTGTCCTAGCCTTGTGCCGCACTTCTAGCTATCCAGTGACAGACACCAGAGCCCATGACAGATAGGATGGAGGCTGTGTCTGCCGGACCCAGGGCTCTAGTCCCACAAGCAGCAGATAGTGTCCTGGACCTCAGGGCCTCAGGATGCAGAGAGGGACCCAGCCAGCATCTGTCTACTTCCAGGGCACAACTGTGTCCCTTGAGACCTCTCAGGTCTCATCTCCCAAGGGCGCCACCACCTCTCCATGGCACTGCAGGTTAGGGCCAGACTTCAGGGTCCTCAGTCAGCTTTTCATAGCATCGACAGGAAAACCGAGGCACAACCCGTTGGGCCGCAGAGCATCAGCTCCTAACCCAGAGACTGGTGCAGTCATATGTGCAATGCCGTGCACAGCCCATAGCACCCTTCTTGCCCAGTGCCATTGCCATCCCCACCATGGCCAGGGGCTCCTCCCATCCTCTGGGCTGGGGCACAGCATTAGGTCACAGGCTACACCACATCCTCAGAAGGCTGCAGCCTCCCTGCCTCCCCCCACCTTCCCCAACCTGGGCTGCTCAAGCCCCCGGACTCCTGATCTCTCCTCCTGGGTGGTACATTTTGATTTCTCCTTCACCACCCTCAGCACCTGTGTTGGTTACGATGGTAGTACCAGCCCCTCCTAGCAAACCATGGACCCCAAATCATTCATAGTCCCAGACCTGCCCACCATGGTTCCCAAGCTATGCATGTTTGTGCTGTCATCTGCAGTGCTTTGTCTCCTTTGTTCCCACTCAAATGATCAACTGTGACATAGCTGAGTATGCCCAGGGGGTCACTGATCTGTTCCTTTGTCCTTAACTCCTGTCCCTTTCCCTAGGATTTGAAGCTGGGTCTAGCGTGAGCCATCACTCACATGTCCAGGCTTCCTGGTCTCTCTGAACTCTGTGTCACATGGGCCACTGAGTGGGGTCTGTGCCAGCCCCTCTTGCCTCAGCATGGCTACTGGGGCTCCCCCCCCCGTCACTTCCCTTGAGTGGGGCATTGTTACCTACTTTGTTTAGTGATGGAGTGCCAGGGGGAGCCTTAAGGAGCTCTGAAGGGGCCAGTAGGTTCCCTCCTGAACCCTTTGCCACCAGGAGAGTTCTATAGATTCTGAGTTGCTCTACCTTTTAAAGTTCAGGCCAGCCCAGATCTGGAGCATAGGGCTGGCCATGTCCCTCCCTCTCCTGGTAGAGATCACCATTAGTCAGGGTCCTTTCAGGGCAAACAACCTGAGGAAACAGCTCACTGTGCCCTGATACCCTCCCACGCTTGGTTACTTTTTTGCCAGGGGTGCCTGTGGCTTCTTTGTGACCCCTGTCACTTGCCCCTCCACCAGGGCATGGGCCATGTCGCCTGGTTCTATTCCCTCGAGGTGAGCATTTCTACCTGCCTGGGTGGCACAGAACAGGAGGCACCTGGTGCTCCCTCCCCTGCAGAGACTCCTTTAGATCCCAGGCTGGACAGGCAGCAGGCAGAAAGATCACTGGGGCCAGGAGGGATGGGAGGGAAAGGTGGCACAGATGAGACGCAGGTAGGGGAGCAGCAGGATGGCACAGGTGCCTCCTCCCTCCCGGGTTCCTCTCCCCATTTTCTGGCCCCTGTGCATGCTTCTGAGGATCCTCAGTCCTGTGTATGAGTCCCAGTCCCAGCCTGGCCATTTATAGAGCTGTATGAACTTGGGCCCTGAGCCACAGAGTGAGGACACCACAGTGGGTTCCAGGGCTGCTGTGGTATCGTCCTTTGTTGGACTGACTTTTTCTGTGTACTGTCAGTGTCACAGTGAGCTCCAGACTCAGTCCAGGCCTCTGTGCCCTGGCAGCCCTTAGCCTCCAGTGTGGCCCTGTGGATCCTGGGCCTCTAGGGATGCAGTAGGCCAGGCCATGGCCACTGGCTGCAGGGCAGCTCTTGGGCTGGGGGTGAGGCAGCAGAATAGTGTGGTGAGTTGGAGAGGGTGGGCTGTGGACAGGGAGAGGGGAACCTTCTCAGTCCCATCTGTGTGCTCAGGACAGCACTGTTGCACTCCATCCCAACTTCCGTGCGACTCTGCTCCCTGACAGCACCAGCTCCAGGCGCACGTGTGCAGTGATTGAGCACTTGCTATGAGCCAGTCATTGAGGGGGATTCATGTTTTGGGGACTTCCATTGTCCTCGCAGCCCAGGACAAGGCGCTCCGTGTTATCTTCTTCCCTTTGACCTGGGTGTGATGGTAATCCCAGCCCTCAGGAGGCCGAGGCAGGCAGATGGCCACAATTTCAAGCAGGCAAAGAAATTGAGGTGCATCAGGTTGAGCAATGCCTGTAACTAGGCAGTGACAGAGTGACCCTTAGGGAGAGCAAGGGGAAGCCCCTAGCCCGGGGCTACACAGGTGGCCAGCCCAGGGTGAGTAGCACAGCTGCTGCACCCTTCTATTCAGGTCTGTGGTGGTGCTGGATGCCCCGCCATGGGTCCAGGCATCCTTTGCCCATGGCATACACAGGCACGGTCAGGCATCTGTGCCCCAGTCCTTGCTGCAGGGCCTACCCTCCTCAGAAGTGGGCAGGAAGTGGAGCAGCCTATCCTCAGGGACCCTGATGCAGACTCCACTCCCAGGCAGCACCCCCAGCAGAGACTCCAAACCAACTGGAACTGTGTAGCCCTATGACACCTTACCTCCCCGAGCTTCATTTTCTTCTTTGGTGAGACTGGGTCTTTAAGGCCACCCCAGGGTGCTGAGAGTTAGATCATGGAAGGCCATGGATCCCTTCTTGCCTCTGTGCCCATTTCCAGGCCCTGGGCTAGGCCCCAGCCCGCAGTCATAGCACAGAGCCATTGTCTGTTGGGAAGGATCTTGGGGGTTCTGTGTAGCTCTTAACTACAGGAAAGCCAAGGCCCAGTGTGGTGGGAGCTGGGTTTGAACCAGGTGTGTCCCCCAGCCCTGCTGTGCAGTGGCAGGTTGTGGCCTTTCTTCTGCCCTCTGTGCTATATCCTTTGTCCCCACAAGAAGCTGGGAGCCCTCATGTCTCCCTCCCTCCAGCATCCTTGGGATCCCTGAGAGCCTCTGCCTCCCAGCAGTGTTTGTGTTTGGCCAAGGCAGCAGCAAAGCTGGGAGGAAGGAGGCTGGTAGGAGGCTGAGACAGGAGGTCTCCACTTTCCTCTGAAGCCTTGTCCTGCGTCTCCCACAGCCTGACCTCTTGGCAGCCACGAAACCAGGAGCATATCAGGTGTGTGTGTCACCTGCCACAGGTGTATGGAAAAAAAGGCAGGGGGTGCAGGGGCTGGGAGTCCTGCCTTAGTCTTTCCAGAGGCAATGTGCTTGCCCTGTCCACCTCGGGTACAGGTCGGGGCTGCTGGGTGCCAGTTTCACAGGTGCCAAATTCACTGAGTCATACACATGTGTAGGATCCTCTCGGCCCTGGCCACCAAAAGGGGCTGCAAAGGAGGCTGAGCCTGACGTGGCTCCAGGGGCTCAGGCTGCACTGTGACCCTTTATCTACTGTTGGGACACAGGGCAGCAGACCCTATCACTGTCCTGGAGCCTGACCTTGGGGACAGGAGGACAGTCTCAGCAATATATGAAAGGCATGACAGCAGCCATGACTTCCATCACCTGTGGTCACTGGGGCCAGGATTCCAAAACGGCAGTGGTATGACTATAGTGGTATAACTCACGGATAACTCATTTGATCTGTCCAGAAACGAACTGCTCTCGTCTTGGTTGGTGTTCCGAGAGGTGCTGACCCACCAGCCTGTGTCGGCCTTTACCCAGAGCGCTCACTCTTTGGTGCTGCCCACTCTCAGGGCTGGTGTCACACGCCTGTGTCCCCACAAGGCTGACTCCTCTCATACATCTTAGGCAGCTAAGTTGGCACAGCCTGGAGATCTAATGGTATTCTGGGAATGCCTGTGCCACCCTGGCATGACACTGCTGGGGACCCTGAGACTCACTCAGTTCTGGCCACCAGCTAAGACCATGAAGACCACAGCTTGTGTTCCTTCTGCACAGACAGGGATTTAGAGTGGCTTCTGCAAAACCCATGACCTCCACCTGGGTCTGGGGCGTGAGGCCTTGCTGTTGCTTGCTAAATCCCAGTCCATCCCACGCAGAATGTAGGGCAGCCTGGGCTCTTGGCCCCTCAGGACCACAGCCACCTATGCCCAGAGGAGTCGACATTGCATAGAACTCATTAACCTTGGACTGCTGCAGAGCCTGGGGACTGTGACACCCTGGTCAGGGGGATTCTGTCTGAGCTACGGTGATCCACGCACCCACACCCACACCCCCCAGCGCCCCATGAAGTGGTCTTGTCTGCAGGGTCCTCCTTGTTAAAGCTCCCCCCAGCCACCCCGGCCGGACTCTCGCCCTAATCAAATCCTATCTTCCAACATGTACTTTTGTTTAAATTTCCATTCTCACTAAAACTGGGACCCACATGAGCCCATTGTACTTCACCACCCTAGATGTGAGCACCTGAAGTAGCCCGTGTAGGGGCGGTGCTGTATGTGGGTCCTTCCTGGGGCTGCAGGCTAGTGCCCCCCAGGTGAAAGGGAAGGGGATGTGCCCAGGAGGGCGGGTAGTGTGGGTCACAGCAGAGGGTCTGGGGAAAAGGACTTGGAACCTACCAGGCCCTCACGGCTGTGGAGGGGGAGGAGGGCAGAGATGGCAGGCGCTGCTCAGCTCAGCTCGGAGGGAGGGCAGTCTATTTTAGCAACCCGGAGGGCGGGAGGGATGGAGGAGGGAGGCAGTGCGGGTCTTCAGCAGCAGCTGGGCTCCTGGGCCAGTGCAGAGGCTGCTGAAACCCCTTCCGACCCAGCTCAACCCGCCCAACCCGCTGGCAGCAGGACAATGCTGGCGGTGTCACTCAAGTGGAGGCTGGGCGTGGCCAGGCGGAGGCCCAAAGGTACAGTGGTGGGCGGGAGTGCACAAAGAAGGCCCAGATTTGGGTCAGGGTCCCCTGACCTCTGCTGCTTCTCTGTCCCTGGTCTGTGTCTTTGTTTGGGCGGCTGCCTCCCTGCCTCTGTCTCTGTCTCTCTCGGCTCCTATTCTGTCCTCTCTGCCCTCACTGCCTTTCCTTGTTCTCTTGGGTCCCTTTCCTGGTCTCTGACCATCCTGGGTGGCTCCATTACCATCCTTGTGGGGAAGGGTGCTGGGTCTGCTCCTAGAGACCCCAGGCCTCACAGTGCCCACCACCTGCCTGGGCAGGTGAGAAGCAGGGTGGATTTGCAAGCTCCTGTGCTTTAGGGTACGAACTAAGAATTAACCACTGGCTAGCAGGAGCAGCAGCTTGGGTGACACTGGGAGTCAACCTGCCCTATCTTGATGGTACGGGAGGAAACCAAGGCACAGAGAGCTCAAGCACCTTGCTTGAGGCCACACAGCAGGTCTTGCAGGTGGGGTCCCCTCTGAGGACAGGCAGCTGCCCCAGGTTGCACTTTTGGGCCTGTGGCCCCTGGGCAGGGTATGTACTGACACCCACTGCCTGAGCAGTTATGAGTCTGCATAATAAGGTTTTCCCATATTTTTAAAATGCAAACATTTTGATGCCTGGCACCCCTTTGCCCGGCTCCTGCCACATGTTTAATCTTTCCTGGGTGAGACCCCAAGTTCTGTCTGAACCTCATAATTGTTTTTACAGCCACTATCCCTCTTGAGTTTTGAAGTGTGAGGCTCGTGATGGTGCCGAGAGAAGAAAGCAGTGACTTTCCTTGAGAGGATGGGGGGGGGCTAAGTAGAAGTTTGCTGGGTAGAAAAGAGGGAGAACTGCTTGTGTGAATGCCTGGCAGCTTGAAAGCTCTCCTTGCAGGACTGGGGAGACCTGTACTCAGCATATGGGCATGGGGAGGAGGGGCTGGGCATTGTAGGAGGAGGGCGTTGTGAGACTGGGACTCTGCCCCAGGGGAGCAGGGGTCACAGGAAACTCTGAGGCTGAGAACACAGAGGCAGCTTTGAGTGCAGGGTGGTGTCGATTTGCTCTGCAGCCAAGAAGACTCTAGGACCCCAACCCTGTCTCCACACTTCAGGCCATAGCAGGCCCCACTCCCCACCCCAGGGACTCCAGGACCTGCTCGTGCCCAACCCCTAGTCGCTTGACCCCAGCAACCTGCAGAGCTCCGGCTGGTTCTTTGTTCCCTGAGCATGGATCTAGTGACTTCTGTGTGTGGCACTGTGCACACTTGGAATGGGTGTGACCTGTGAGCTGAATTGTCCATCTGGCATTAGGGGAAACTGAGGCGTCAGAGGAAGTAGCTCCCCAAGGTCTTTCCCCCAAGAAAGGAGACAAGGAGTAGGGGCTCCCTAGCTGCCTGCCCTCTGGCGCCTCCCTGGTGGCTTGCTAGAGTTTGCTCTGCTTCTCCATGCCTGGCTCTGCAGCCCTTTTCCCCCTGTCCAGCCCAGTCATTTTTGCAGAACCATGAGGCCATGCAAAGTGGTCAGAGCCCCCTGGGTGCTGGCCTCCCCCACGCAGGTCCCACACCTGGCTCTGGCTGTGTCTGCAGCCAAGTGGTCGGCAGGGCAGCATCACCTGTCCCACTCGCACAGCTGCAGAGGCTGTGCATCTCCCTCCATCCCAGGCAGTCACTACACTTCCTAACCTCGGTACCTGGCTCTGGTCCCTAGGTGGGAGCCCCTCTTCTTCCCAGCCACTCTCAGGCCACCCTGCCTCTAGCCCTGCCTGCCCACTGTGTCTGGCAGAGGTGCAGCTGACTCGACACAGATGTGTTGCCAGAGATGGTATCAGCCACGTGACCTGTGACAATGTTGGGCCAGGTTCCAGCCCTGCGCAAGTGGCTCGGGGGCCACAGGACCACCGCAGTCCAGGCTAGGGTGGAGGTGCAGCTTTCCCAGCTGCTCACGTGGGAGCCTGAGGCCGCTCCACCAGCTCCTGGTAGTGGGTAGCGACCAGGCTGCAACTCAGCCCTCAGAGCCGGCGGTCCTCTTTTCCTCAGGTCCTCTGTCCTTGCACTCCTCAGAGCCCCACACACACGTGAGATTCCAATCGATGAGGACTTGGGTGCCAGGAATACACAGAGGCATAGAAGCACTTCCTCCAATGCTTTGGGGACCCCCTTTGATCAAAAGGACACCCCAAGACATGCTGGGATCCTACCCAGTTGTGGCCAGTTTGCCCACAGCCCTCATAAGACTCTGACAGTTAGCTTGGAGGAAACTGAGGGAGGCAGGAAGGCCAGCAGGGGGTGCAGCCCCTCGCAGGGGTCCACACAGGCAGGAGAGGCAGGGCCCAAGACAGGCCAGACAGGAATGTCAGACAAGCGCAGGCAGCCTAGGGCCAGCATTAGAGGCACCTTTGGGCAGTGCAGACTCAAGCTGGGCATGGTGGTGATGCCTGTGACCCCAACTAGCCTAAGGAGGCTGAGCCAGGACAATCTCAAGCCCACCCCAGAGTTCCCAGGTCGGAGAGTTGGTGCCACCTCCTTCCTCTGAGGATCTGGCCTGTCTCTTCCCTAAGTCCCCATTCTCCGTACCGTCCTATTCCCCCTGCAGCCCCCAGACACCTTGCCTAGTCCATGTCCCCTGGGAACTGCTTCCAAGCTCCCCTGGCTGCCCAGCCATGCCTGTGCAGCCCAGTCAGATCACAGGTCTGTCTGCTGGGTGCCTGCTACCCCTCTGACCCACTGAGTCTTCCCAGGTACTGGGTGCTTGGTAGACATTTTCACGGGTACTAGGTGCTTGGCAGACATTCTCTGACAGCCAGGCATGGCTGTACTCAGCAGACTGAGTCAGAAAGATGGTGAGCTCCAGGTCGTGTGGGCTACTCAGTGAGATCTTGTCTCAGAAACAAAAGCAAAGAAAAGCTAGATCTTCATGTGGGCACGGGAGCTGGAGCAAGGCCGTGGCCACCCTCACCCTGTGTGGTCCTCAGCTTTCTACTCCTCCCTATGGAGCAGGCTGCCATCTGCACTGTAGTGGCCACTGCAAGACTGGCCAAGTCCTGGGATGGTGGCAGCATGACCCACCTGGCTTGGTGAGACTTGGCTGGCACCCAGTAGGTGCTGGAGACTGGCAGCACACACAGAAAGAAGCTTGAGTCTATACTGCCCAAAGGTGCCGCTAATGCTGGCCCTAGGCTGCGCTTGTCTGACATTCCTGTCTGGCCTGTCTTGGGCCCTGCCTCTCCTGCCTGTGTGGACCCCTGCATGCAGCCTTGTCCCCTGCTGTCGCCTCCCTTCCTGCTGCTCCTTCATGCCCTTCAATGTTTCAGGCTCCAGAGTTGATCCCCAAGGAGCCAGCCCTTCTGCACCCAAAACCCTGAGCAGAGCAGCACGGGAGGGCAGGCCACTTAGCCTCTCTGTGCAGTCACTGATGTACATCCTGCCTCTTCCAAAGTAGTCCGCAGTGTGGGTGAAATGAGGGGAAAGCGAGCAGCCAGATATTGGGAATTGGCAGACCTGGGAATGCTTTACAAAGCCCATAATCCTCATGACCTTTCCCTGGCTCCTTGCCTGCAAAGGTAAATTCCAGGGAAAAGCTGGGGCCGAGCTCAGCTTCCTGTTTTCCAGGACAGATGTGGCAGCTCCATGCACCCTAGCTGCACCACCCTGGCTGGAGAGAAGACACCAACATGTGGGCCCCAGGGTTCCTCTGTCCTCAGTGCTGGGCAGCACACACCCCTGCAGCCTGGGTCCTCTCCGTCTAATACAGTCAGGGGTGCACTGTGCTGTTGCATGGGTTGTTCTGTGCAAATCCCAGCATGCTCATGTCTCCCCAGGCACCCAATTGGCCTCTGGCCGTTGGCTGGTAGGTGGGGACCAGAGGGGAAGGGCAGTGCTTAGATGAGCCCCAGGCATCCCTGAGAGAGATGGTCAGGGCTGTGGTTGGCTGGGTACAAGGACAGCTGCCAGCTGTGGCTGGAGAGGCCCAGCTGCTCTAACCAGGCTGCCAGGACCCTGCCTGGGCCAGCTCACAGGAGAAACTAACCCCGGAGGAGTCCTGGGACCTATGGGAAGGCCAGGCTGGATTGTGGTCCCAAGTACCACTGTGCTTCACTTTGGATCCCAGGCAGCCCTAAGTTACTGCACTTGGACGATGCTCGTATCTCTTTTTGATGCCCCAGGCCAGGCAAACACCTGCTGGAGCCATCTGCACTTCATGTCCACACTGGGCATCCACACTCCTGTCCCAAGTACTGAGGACGGTGAGTCCCCTTTAAGCAGAGAGCTGCCCGCCTAGGAGCTGTGTCCCTCCCCTAACCCCTCCCTGGGGACAAGAACAGCGACAGACAGTGCAGGCCGTGGTGGGTAACAAGGAAAAGCAGCATGCTGTGTGGGCTGCGTGGTGAGACCCCTGGAAGAGAGGGTAGGTCATGCCCAGACACAGGCAGAGGGGCAGGGGGCGGTGACAAGTGGTGACAGCTGGCACTCTGGTGCTAAGGCTGCTGCCCAGAGACAGGAAAGGGTGGTTGGAGTAGGCTGTCCTCCCAGGGCCCGGGGTTTGCGGAGTGCTCAAGGACACTGAGAGAAGGGAAACTGGATATCCCCAGGAGCCCAAGGGCTTCAGGTGGCTCCGTGTGCACCCCGGGGTGGGTGCCAGGTCACGTGGGCACAGGGAGCACTCATGAGGGGCCCAGTGCCATGTCAGAGAGGGCGGGTGCGGCTGCCCCATCCTCTGTCCATCTCTCTGGTCTTGGGCTGACTCCCAAGGGAAGTTACTCTGCCCTCCCACCTTGGTCCCACGCTGCCTGGTGCCTTCACCTGTGGCACGGCTGCTGACAGAGGGGAAACAGGTTGGAGAGGGCAAGATAAGTAGCTATCAGGGCCCAGGGAAACTTTGGATACAGAGGCAGGACCTCACCAGACTCAGGGCAGTCACTCAATCCTCCTGACACCCAAAGTTAGGTATTTTATTCTCCCTCCTTGGCAACTGGGGAGACTGAGGCCCTGGCTGTCAGGCAACCTGCCTGTCATGCAGCAGATTGGCATAGCCTGGCCCCATATGGTGCTGCGATCACAGGCACTGCCTTCCTGGCCACTGCACCCCATCCTTCCAGCTCAGTGCCAAGGATCACACCCTACCCTGGCTTGGGCTATGAGCAGGTCGCCCCTGCTTCCTGGTGGGCACCTGGTGAGACCCACATGTGACTGCAGCTCCCATGCTGGTACTCCAGGCTTCTTCAGGCCTCACTGGTGTCTTCTCTCTTCAATGACTTCCTGGACCCATCTTCACCTACGTGGGCCCACTTGGCTTCCTCCCCAGCCCTCGGAGCCTGGTGATCATGCCAGCCTCGGTTGACATGGCTGAAGGTTGGTTAGGAAAGTCCTGAAATGGAGCTTCAGGCACTGTGGGAATCAGGTGCTCAGTTGTTATCACCAGGACCCTGGCTGCCGGACTTGGCCTGATCATGGGGCTCCATGGAGCCCATGCATGGGATGGCTGTGCTGTGTGGATCTCCCTGGTCTGGTGCTGCTGGAGTCTCTGAGCCCATACCCCTTCCCCAGGACCCCATTTACCTGTACCACTCAAAGTGTCCTGCTGGGCGCATGGTCTCTGCAATATGGTCCCTGGCCTCCTGTCAGGCTATGGCCCGGAGCTCTCTGTGCATCTCTCTGTCAGGTTCTGCCCTTCCTATCCTCTGTCCATCTGCATCTGCTCTCTTGTGAGAATGGGAAGTAAGTTCAAGCCAGACCCCTGTGTACTGCAGCACCAGTCAGTGGCCCTTTCCCTGACGTGGAGGCAGGAAGCAGACAGGAAGTACAAGTCTGAGAGCAGTGGGGCCTGGCACTGGAGGCCTGGGGCATGACTGTTCCTGGAGTCCTCCAGGGGGGCTTATAGCACCCTCCCTACTCTGTGGGGCCACGATTCCTTGTGTGGGCACCGTCTGCCCATCTGGAGGGAGACTTGGCGTGAGGAGCAGCTGGGCTGGGATCTCCGTCACTCGGCTCTCCTTTCTGTGCCATGGGCCCCCTATCTGTGAGATAGGCCCATGGATGAGCTGTCACCTGTGTCCATCCACAGAAGTCTGCTTCTGCCACCACCCCCCCCACATAGGCAGAGGGTGTTGGTGGTGGAGAACACCCAGGATACTAAGACTTTGAAACTGAGAGCTCCAGTGCCACAAGGAGGGTACCTTCACTCTGTCCCGGGCAGGAGGCAGGCCAAGGACCTACACAGGGGCTACACAGTCCAGATTGAAGACTGGTTCTGCTACCAATGGACTGTCAGAACCAATGGACTGAGCAGTTCCTTGTCCCCCTGCACCCCAGTTTCCTCATATGTAACATGGGGATGATGGTGGCCTCCACTGTTTAGGATGACCATAGCATAAGATGCCTGTAACCTCAAGGCTCTTACACCAAGGCCTGGGTGGCCTAGGCTGGCCTTAACTTTTGACCTTACTTAATTCTTCTATTCTTGGTTTCTCCACCTGGAAATGGGAATGATGATTCCTCCTCAAAAGCAGTGAGGAGTCTCACAGACAGAACCTGACAGAGAGATGCACAGAGAGCTCTGGGCCATAGCCTGACAGGAGGCCAGGGACCATATTGCAGAGACCATCGAGCCTCAGAGGCACACAGAATAGGCTTTATGCTTATCAACTGGTGTGGATGTGGTGGGGAAATCAAATCCTTCACAAGGGACAGAGGGGTCACAGCCCCCACATACCCAGCATCATGGTACATCCAGCACCCCTCTTTTCAGGAGCTAAACCTGAGGCTAAGAGAGAAATGACTATTTCGCTTTGCTCGCCTGCCACGGGGGTGTCGGGCCCGACTGCCTGGCCTGGCCACAAGCCCAGACCCTTCTGCCTCAGCCTGTGCTTTGGGATCACAGGCATGGGCCATTGCTGGCCTTCAAGCGGCCCAGCTGATGACGGCGTCACTGCTGTCCAGGAAGCCTATCGGCTCTCATCCTGTCAGGGCCCCTTTGTCCTCAGTGCCCCTCCTTACAGCTGTGGGGCCAGGCGTGGGCAGTGCCCATCCCGGCCCCTGCCTTGGCAGGGGCCTGGCACAGCTGCCTGGCAGCCAACTTCCTTTTCTTTGTCAGAGCTCAATAGCTCCCCGGGAACCCAGAGAGAGGCCACTCACAAAGGCAAACTGGCAACAGTACTGGGGGAAATAAAATGACGGAGAATCTCAGCCACCCCTGGCCAGAGCAGGGCAGAAGGGGCTGCCTTTGCCAGGGCTGGGTTCTCCCCTCCTTGTTCCTGTGCCTAGCCCATGCTGCCCAGTTGTGAAAACTGATCTCCCTCCAAGCAAATTCTTACAGGATGTGGATAAAGGCAAGGCTGTAATTGCCCGTTGCTGGAAGGAGACAGGAAAAAAAAAAAAGGATAAAAATATCTCTGTTTTTTATGCACATTTCCAGCTGAAAATTGGTGGGGAAGCTGTTTTTGAAAAGCCTTCATCTCTAAGCATATAATTACCAGGTCCCAGAACGAATGAGAGTGAGCGTGTGAGTGTATGCAGGACCTGGAGCCGGGTGAGCCCAGGGTTTCTATAAATAATTGCCCTAATGTCTCAGCCAGTTGCCCTCAGGGAGGGGCAGCCCTCATGCTACAGACAAGGGTGGAGATGCCAGCACCACAGTCAGTGAGTGGTTCTGACCCTTGCTCAGTGCTTGAGTTGAGTGCTGCCTCAGTTTCCCTACTAGGGACTTTTAAAAGTGGGTACTCTCCAGGTCTTGAATGCGCAGACACCTCCTGCCCCAGCAGAAGCTGGGAACAAATTCTGGAGGTGGGGATGGCATCCTGCAGAGATCCCACCCCCCGGCAGCCAACGCCTGGCCAGGTCAGCCCTGCTGTACCCTGAACCTGGCCTGGGCTCTCTTCTCTCATGGTTGTGATAAGGGATCAGGGGTCCCTAGTCCTAATCTGCTCCCTGGGGCTCCCAGGCCTGGCTGGGGTGAGCTTGGGCCTCACTTTCCCTGTGCTTCCTGAGAAATGCCTCTGTTCTCCCCCTACACACACACACACACACACACACACACACACACACACACACACACAGGGACTTGGGGCTGGCTGCCTTGCTGACCCCATGCTGATGGGACAGGACCACTGCAGCTTCTTTTGGGAAACCCATGCAGCAGTCTTACAGGTGTGCATGGGCTTTGATCTTAGTACTTAAGGATCATCTGGGGCTCGGGAAGTGGCTCTGGTGGTTGTCATAGAAAGACTCTGTCAGAAATTGTCCTTGTGGCATGTCGCCCATGTACAAAGGGGTGCTCATGTGAGCAGGGTCTGGAGGAGACTGAGCCAGGATGGCTCCAGAGACTAAACACCATTTAGGCTTCCCTGTGGTATGTTTATTGGTTATTGGTTTTGCAGCTTGGGGCAAAGTGAAGGTGGGGGACACAGGGCCAAGCCCAACCCCTTTCCCAGTCTGAGCCCTATCCCTTACCAGAGCCTTGACCCAGCTGCAGAGCAGAGCTCTTGATGTGACATTGCTGCCTTAGAGGACATTGGTCTGTGTCTGAAATCGATCCCTCTGCTGTCACAGGTGCTCCCAGCATCTGTGGTTGGAGGCTGGCGTGCTGCTGACTGTCCTGCAGTGTGGAGGCTTGGAAATTGTCCTGGTGTGGTAGACAGACTAGGCAGATGTGAACGCCCCAGCGCTGGGCCAGGGCCCACAGCTTTTCCTGGTCCTGACTGGCAACATTATCTGGGTGCTCATGCAAGGGAAGATCTGGTTTCTATGCAGCTGAAAGCAGGGACCAGGCTTGGAAGGGTCCTGGCTGAGTAGCAGGGTTGGGTGATGCAGAGCCTGGACCTAGGACCTGGTGACGTTATGACAAGGATGCTCCAGAAGCTGGGTACACAGGTGGCCTGGTACACAGGTAGCCTGATGGAGGAGACCCAGGCAGAGGGTGGCAGGGCTGGGATCTGGTCCTGTCTCTGGTAACAGTACCTGGAGCCTTCCTTGTCTGAGCCTGTTTCCTCCTCTGTTAAGGGACTTAATAGTGGAACCAGCCTCCTGCTAGGTCACTGTGAGAGGAGAGAGATATAGGGGTAGCAGCACAGGATGTGGGCTGGACCTAAGTACATGTGATATACGCAGTAGGGAAACAGGGAGGGAGGGCTGGCACTGTCACCATGCAGGTGACTTGGAACTGCTTGTGGGTGCAGAGGGTTGGTTCATGCGAGAGTGAGGACAATATGGGCTAGGATGTATGTCCCGTGTATGTGGATGGGCCAGAGATATAGCTCAATGGTGCAGTGCCCTCTTGGCAGGTGTGAGGTTGTGAGTTTGATTCCTGATACCAAAAAAAAGAATTAGTGCATGGTCTTAAAAGTTTAGAATATAAAATTGTATTTTTATACATCCATAGCAACTAGTAAATGACATTTGAAAACAATGTAGTTTACAGTAGCTTTAATATGCTTCAAATACCCAGGAAAACATGAAAAAGGTCCAAAATCTTTGCTGGTGAAACAAGACAAAAACCTAAGCTGAAAGCCAGCCATGAGGGTATATAATTTTCATCACAACACTCAGGAGGCTGAGGCAAGAGAATCATTGCCAGTTTCTGGGCAGCCTGGGCTCTAATGTGAGTTTAAGCCCAACCTGGGCTATGTAGCAAGACATTGTTGCCAAAAAACCCAAATAATCTAAGCAAGTAGATCCAGCCTGATGGGAAGAAGAGACACTGTTACATCAGGCAGATGGTTTTGAAGGGGTCCTGTCTCCCCTTGAGTATCTCTGGGTTCCTCAACTTCACTCCTGTGAAGAATGGGGAAGTGGGGTGCAACTGGCTCAGAGCTGAAGGCCCCCAGGGGAGACAGAGAAGTGAGCTCTGGTGCAGAATGAAGAAATCAGAAATGAAATTAATGCAAAGCAAAGGTTTTATTTATAAGGTTGGGAATGCAAGGAACAGTGGCACACTACAAGGCAGGGGAAGTTTGACCAAATTTCCCAAAGGTCAGGAGAGCACCAAACTCATGCAGTAAGCTAGTTTCTAAAATAGCTGTTTCACTGATGGTGTAATCTGGGCCAACTAGGGTCTTAGCCTTTGGTACAGGGTCTCACTATGCAGTTTGGACTCATAGTGATCCTCCAGTCTTAGCCTTGCCAGTGCTGAGATTACAAGTGTGTGCCACGAGCCGGGCGTGGTGGCGCATGCCTGTAATCCCAGCACTTGGGAGGCTGAGGCAGGAGGATTGTTGTGAGTTCGAGACCAGCCTGAGCTACAAAGTGAGCTTAAGGCCAGCCTGAACTGCATAGTGAGACCCTGTCTCAAAAAGACAAAAAAACAAAACCAAGAGTGTGCCACCATGCCGAGTTTCAGGGCCAGCATGGTGTGACTGGGGTTCCTTGGCCATACAGCATGCAGTGCCAGAGATCAAACTCAGGACCTTGTGCTTATCAGGCAGGTGCTTAGACCGCTGAGCTATCTCCCCACTCTAGGTCTTAGCCTTTGTTTCTTAGTTGAGGAAAGGTCAGGTGTCAGGCGCACATTGTGAGTATGCATAATAATTTCACTAGCGCCCACTTCCCCAAGGACCTGCCGTACAATAAGCTTGTAGTAAGCGGACAACCACCAGGCATCCAGGCCGCGTCCCACACCATCCCGACCTACACCGCCCTCCAATGGTCCCTATAGAACCATCTGGAGTTTCTTGCCAAGTGAACCAAATCTCTTCCACACAACCCTCCATTCCTTCCTGGACCCCTGGCCACAGGTAAAGGAACTATGTAAACAAAAGTTCACAGTAAATGTTTGTCATCACACTTGGTTCCAAATTACCCATCATAGGGCTAATAAAACCCGCCTTTCAGCTGGTGAACGGCTAAACAACCCAGGGACCTGTCCTGCGGTACATGTGTGGACATCAAGAAGAAATGGTCTCGGACACACATTCATAAGCATCAAGTAGCTGTGTGATGTGATGGAAACAGGACTCAAAACCGATGACACACCTACTCCGTGACTGTTTCATGCCCTTCTGGAAAAAGCAAGAAATCAGGGGCCAGAGCAGGTCCATTTTAACTGGGACCTGAGAATAGGACAGATGGATACAAGAACTCGGGTGTGTGTGTGTATGTGTGTGTGTGTGTGTGTGTGTGCCAAAGCCCAGCCGGGGGATGGTCAGGGATGAAATGCACTCCTTCGAGTGTACGTGGATTCTGCATCTAGACTGCAAAAGCATAGAAACACACATACAGAATGACAGACCTGACCCAAAGTCTCTATCAAGTCATCAGTGAGGCCCAACACTGACATTTCTGTCCATCTGCAGCCACGTGGGTGCTGCTGCCAGAGACAGTGTTGTAGGAACCCTGTGTTGTGCCAATCTGCAGTCGATAGATCACAGGGGCCACCCAACTCCAGAACTCCAGGCCCCTGAATAAAGGAGTTCATGCTGGCATATGCCTATCCACGCTGCCGCATGCAGTTAGCACCCCATAACTGTGGGTTCAACTGATTGCATCAAAACTCTGAAAAAGAACTGCACCCTTGCTGATGGATTCCTGCTGTCCCAAAGTGGTGAGGGGAACTTGCATCCGTTGTGTTTGTGCTACACAGGGTGACAGGAGGGCTCTTGTTTGGGTGCTGCCACACGGCACCATGCCGAGTGAGGGCCCGAGTGTCTGCAGATCGGAGTGGTTTGGTATTGCTGGGCACTAGGATGACTGTACTTTAAATTGCGTTTAGTTTCTAGGAAGACCTAGTGCAGGGCCAGTGCTCTGCCCATGGCTGCAGGCTGCGTTGTCTGGGGTGGAAGAGAAGAACATTGCTCAAGTACAGACACAGCACACAGCTTCTGCTCCGAGATGTTCTGCCCTGCAGGTGGCAGAAGCTGCAGATGTGGAATCTATGGATAGAGAGCTGCCTGCACATTTTGTTTGTTTGTTTGTTTTTACAGTCCTGGAATGGAACCCAAGGCTTTTGCTAAGTTCCCCAGCCCTTTTCATTTATATTTTTATTATTATTTTAAGACAGAATCTCACTAGTCACTAAATTTCCCAGCCTGGGTTTAAACTTGTGATCTTCCTGCCTCAGTTCACACTTCTGGAAAGGTGGCCTAAGCCACTATACCTGGCTGTACTTTTTGTTTCTTTTTCTTTTTTTTTTTGTGGAACTGGGGATTGAACTCAAGCCCTTGCGCTTGCCAGGGAAGTGCTTATTCCACCGAGCCATCTCCTCAGCTCCTTGTACTTTTCTGATGTTCAAAATAGATGAAAAATTTCCTAGTAACTTAAAAAACCTCCCAAAAGAATTCACTGCAGATTAGACACATCCCAGAGAGAAAGAGAGGGCTTCAGGAACCCTGAGGGTGAGGTGAGCTCTGGGTTATGGAAGTCAAGAGCACCTCTCCTGGGGAGCTGGAATGTCCCCTGGGGTGCCACCAGTGTTGGAAGGCATGGCTCATACACCACAATGTGCAGGCCCCATGAGGTCACAGCCCCTGGGTCTGCTCAGGACACTGGTACAGCACCACCTCTTGGCATACAAGCACCTGTGTGCATGTGTACATGTGTGCAGACCTTCATCCTGGCAGGTGTGCAAGCACACCCCCGAGTAGAGCCTGAATCTCATCGCAACTGTGCAGTGCCTGGCTGTATGGTGGGAACGTGGGTTGTCCTATCTAGGCCTCAGCTTCCTAATCTGTACACGGGGGTCATTTCAGCAGTCCTGGGTGACTGGCACTTGGCTACAGAGCAGCTGTGATATCTGGGTGTGGTGGACAGCTACAGAGCCACTCAGCCAGGAGAGTGCAGGTGGTCCATTGAGGACCCAGCCCAGGCCCAGGGCACTGGCATGGAGGGACCTGTATGCAACACTGGCAGGGTCCTGGGGCCAGGCCAGAGGGCGGGGACTCAGGGAAACTTTCTCCACAGACGACCGGCCTTACTGCAAAGGTGGCGAGGACGTGGGTGGCGGTGACAGGGCCCTGACCTGCCGCAGACAGAGCATCCCAGGTATGGCCACCCTGTCCCTGTCCCCACGCTCCCTCTGTCTGGCCCTTGCCACCCTGCCTCACTGGCTGCTCGTTGCCCACCTTTGTCTCTGGCAGAGGAGTGCCGTGGTATCACTGTGGTGGAGCTTACCAAGAGTGAGGGCAGTACGCTGGGTCTGACTGTGTCAGGTGGCACTGACAAGGATGGGAAGCCCAGGGTCTCCAGCCTCAAGCCCGGGGGGCTAGCAGCCAGGTGAGCTGTGGGGTGGGCAGCAGACCAGGCCAAGTGTGGCGACTGAAGCAGAAAGCATTTGTTCCGACCGTGGCCTCTCCAAGGCCCCAGGCTCCAGCACTCCACTTGCACCTTCCCGGGGGGGCCTGTTCCCTGCAGTTCACCCTCTCCCGTGTGCGTGTGTGACAGGCTACTGCTCTTCCGGGAAGTGCTGTCCTCCTTGTGGTGACCCTGGACCAGGAAGTGGCCTCTCTGAGCCTCTGTAGAATGAGAATCAGAAGCTCTCAGGGGTCCCAGGCGAAAGGTATGGATGCCAGTCCTGGGCCAGCAGTCATCATGTGCCGGCCTCACACAGGAGTGACCTGCTGACCGTGGGTGACCACATCCGGTCTGTGAACGGCATCCGCCTGGCCCGGCTGCGCCATGATGAGATTGTCGCCCTGCTGAGGAACGTGGGGGAGCGCGTGGTGCTGGAGGTGGAGTATGAGCTGCCCCCGCCCGGTGGGTGCCTCACCTCGGAGGCCGGGCCAGGGCCGCGTCAGGTGGGGGTGGGAGAGGTGTGCTAAGGCTGTCGCCAGAGGCTGCAAGGCCTAGCCTGGCTGTGGCTCTTCGTAGCACAGGGAGGTCTGGGGCCCTGGCCAGGTGTCATCCCTGGCCTGCTCGGAAGCCATAGCCTTGGGGTCTGAATTCTCAGTGTTGCTCTGGAGCTTGGGCAAGTGTAGCCACAGACTGGAGCCCTAGGCCTCCTGGCTCCTGGGAGTGAGTGGGTCCTTCCCCTCCCTTAGTGGGCAAAGTAGGCATGGAGGGAAGACTCCTCTAGACTCCTCCATATCCAGTAGGTCTTGAGGCTGGTCACCCAGCGCTCCTGGGATGGGCTCTGGGAACAGCTGCCAGCATTGCACTTCCTGGAGACTCACAGGTCTCCCTCTCCTCTGCAGCTCCTGAGAACAACTCCAGGATCATCTCAAAGACAGTGGATGTCTCCCTCTACAAAGAGGGCAACAGCTTCGGCTTCGTCCTTAGAGGTCAGTGTGGGAAACACTTGACTCAGGGGACAGGGAGAAGCTAATGTAGACTACTCCATGTACATTGATTTTTTTTTTTTTTTTCTGGAACTGGGGATTGAACTCAGGCCCTTGCGCTTGCCAGGGAAGTGCTTATTCCACTGAGCCATCTCCCTGGCCCCTTCCATGTACATTGAGCTTTGCTTCCAACTCTAAAGAACCCTGGACTATTAAGTGAAGTGTCCAGGGCTTAAGGGAAATGAGAAAGACCCTGACACTGAAAAGGGATGGGAAATCACTGCTGAGATTGAAAACAAGTTTGGAGCTGCCTTGCAATCAGGGCAAAAAGGGAAATAAGATGAGATATCAGAAAAAGAAGCAGAGAGATTTGGGTCCTGGGTCCTGTCCCTTGGTCTACCTCTGGGGAAGTCACAGTTGGTATCTCTGGAGAAACCCACTAGTAGCAAGGACAAGGTGTCAGGCAGGCATCTTTGAGGAAATTTCTTAGGGGCTGACTGGGTTGTGGACAGAGGGGAAGGAGTATGAACATGAGTGCTGCCTCCTGTTGAACCCTGCCCAGGAGGAACACATGAAGACCTGCACAAGTCCCGCCCACTCGTCCTGACACATGTGCGGCCAGGGGGTCCAGCTGACAGGTGAGCAGCCTGAGCCTGAGGAGACCCACACTGCCTGAGGACATGTCTCCCTGTGCAGTGGGAAAATGGTGCCTTGCTGCCCTCCTTGGCTGAGCCCATGGAGACCAGATGAGGCTCCAAGAGAGGGACCCTGGGCTGGATCTGCAACAACCTAGAGCCTGAGATGTTGCCCTCCCTGGAGAGTCCTGGCACACTCTCATGGCCAATCTAAATCTGTCTTGGGACAGAGCCCAGCTGAGCTATTCCAGGACAGCCTGGAACAGCCTGGGCCACCTGTCAGGGCTGGAAGGACATCAGCCAAGGAGCTGCTTGCTCTCCCAGGGCTCTCAGGGGTCCTTCCCACTGGGTGGAGTGGAGGAGGACCTTTGAGTGGAAACATGCTCATGCCCAGTGGCCCCAGAAGGCCTGGCTATCTCTCAGGACTCACACTCTCTTGGCCCATCACTAAAAGGCACCCCTACCTTCTCCCTGTCCTTCCTGCAGGGAGGGATCCCTGAAAGCAGGTGACCGACTGCTCAGCGTGGATGGCATACCACTGCACGGGGCTAGTCATGCCACGGCCCTGGCCACCCTGCAGCAGTGCAGCCACGAGGCACTCTTCAGGGCAGAGTATGATGTTGCTGCCCCAGGTGCTGGCCCAGGAGAGGTGTATGCTGGGTGTTGGGTGAGGGGTCAGCCTGGAGACCCATGGAGTACAGTTCAGATGAGGCCTCCGTCTCACAGAGCTGGCATCCAGTGAGGAGAGGAAGTCAGGCAGCTGAATAGATGGTAGCATGGTCCACTGGGTATCAGGCGGGCAGGGATGCAAGGTGTGGGGTATAGGGACAGGAATTTGGGGTGCTGATGCCAGCCAGGTGTGTGGTTGGCTGTTCTCTGATGACAGTGACTGTCATGCATGCTGTTACCCCCACCACCCGCTCTTTGTGGACTAGGGAGCTCATTTCACTGAGGTGCAGAGCAGGGCTGGTAGGGCTGTATAACCCATTTCCCCCAGCCCACCTGTCTCTGTGAGCAGACTTGGTGGCTGGGGTGACTGGACCGCTGGTTGTGGAGATTGTGAAGACACCAGGCTGTGCCCTGGGCATCTCACTCACTGCCGGCTGCCACCGGAACAAGCCGGTCATCACGATTGACCGCATCAAGCCAGCCAGTGTGGTGGATAGGTGAGGCCCACTGGGCACCTCCTCTGGGGTGTGCAGGGTGGGGGACTGAGCTTTGGCTGGACCCGTTTCCATATCTGCCTGGCCAGGAGTGGGGCCCTGCGTGCAGGAGACCACATCCTATCCATTGATGGCACCAGCACAGAACGCTGCTCTCTGCAAGACGCCACCAAGTTGCTGGCAAGTGTGGCAGAGAAGGTGCGGCTCGAGGTCCTGCCCTCACCACAGAGCCAGTGGCCCCTACAGCCTGTGGATGCAGGTAGGTCCCAGGCTTGGGCCCAGAGACACAGAGGCTATGCCACCTGCCCAAGCCCTGCAGCTGGGTGGGGTCACTGGACCCCTTGACCTCTCGGGCCAGGCAGCTGGTGTGTTGGGGGAGCGCTGCTGGGAGTGTAGACCGTGTATGGTGCAGTCTGGGATGAGGAGCCTGAAACTGTAGGGCATGCAGAACTCAGGGACGCATGGGCCAGGTGTGCAGGAAAGAGGGAAAGAAATGTGAGCCATGGTCCAGGCTGTGGCTGGACAGAGGAGTAGCTGTGGCCCTGGCAATACCCATGGCTAAGACTGCCAGGCCTAGACCTGATACCTTGTCCTGGAAGGAGGAAGGAGGCCACGGCAGGTACCACTGGATGGAGGACCCCAGCCTCCTTGCCCTGCCCTGCCCTCCTTGCCAAGCCCCTCTCTCCTGCCCACAGTGAAGGTGCAGAGGTTCAAGCCTCCTGGCTGGGACCCCCACGTGCCCTCCTGCCATAGCCCGCGGCCCAGTTGGGGCCCAAAGCAGAGCCGAGGTGCGGATGCCTGTTTCTGAGGATTGTGGGGGGTCCAGAAATGGGGCTTCCCACTGTCCCCTATACATTAGGGGTCCCATGTGGGGCTCCGGCTCCCTGGGCCATGCAGCAAGACTCATGTGTCCTCCTTCAGCCCTGTCCTCCAGCCCTTTCTCCTCACCACCTGTGGACCACACCTCTCCACGCACACACCCCAGCACCCTGCCCAGGGGACCACCACCTGGGAGCCCACGTACCACTCCGGGACACAGGTGGCCACGCAGGAGGGAGCACAGGAGCTCACGTGAGTAGACCTAGTCTCAGGGTAGGCATGGGCACTAGAGAGGCCCCAGAAGTTCCCAGACGTAGCTGGTCACTCCTCAGCACACAGGGCCACCAAAGACCCTAGGAATGTCTATCCCATGACAGAACCAGGGGCAGAGGCAGAAGTAGATTGATGCTTGCAAGTGCTAGTCTGGGCAAGGTGAGGCTAGAGCACAGAGAACAGCTCTTCTCTGCCTTCCTTCCCCTTGGCCCCTACTCCTACTCCACTCTTCTCTTTTCTGTGCTGGAGATGGGACCCAGGACCCCACATATGCCACACAAGGCCAGGGTCTCCTCTGCAGTGATGAATGCATCCTAAAATGGGGCTGTACCATGAATGCTCAGGGTCCCCACAACTACTCACACAGAGCTGCACATTTTATGCAGTGGCTGTGACAGACATGACTCATATCTCAATGCACTGTCACCTCAGAGCATGCAGAATACCAGCACGTGCAGGAGTATAGTCCTTTCCTGGATTCTGTCACCAGGGTCAGACAGCTCAGAGATAGCAGATGGAGGGGCAGGCACAAAGGACCACACATAGCTCCAGCAGTTAGTGAAGCCTCTCAGCACCCTTTCTGTCCCCTCATTTGACTGGCCAAAGCCAGCTGCCCCACAACCTGCCCCTTTCTGCCCTCATCTGTCACCATAGGGTAGGACTTAACGCCCTGACATTAATTAATCATGGCCCAGACCATGGAAGTGAGGGGCTGGTAGATGGGATGAGATGCGGTATGGCTGTCCCACCTGGGACTGGGTACGGACACCCTCTCATGTGGCTAACCTCATCACAGTGGGTCCGCATGAGAGGAAACATGGGAGGAAATGACCAGATATTTCCTGCTGCTGTGTCCCTGTGAGAACAAGAGGGGATCTGTGGGGGCACTCCTTGGGGTCCCTGAGTGACGTCCTCTTATCCCACTCCAGTGTCCCTGGCATCTAGCATGGTGGGGCCAGGTGGGCAGATTGTGCATGTGGAAACCACAGAGGTGGTGCTGTGCGGGGACCCGCTCGGCGGCTTTGGCCTCCAGCTCCAGGGTGGCATCTTTGCCACGGAGACCCTGTCATCCCCACCCCTCGTGCGCTTCATTGAACCTGACAGCCCAGCAGAGAGGTAAGCCCTTCCCCCAGGCTGTCAACCCTGACTAGAGGCTCTGGGACAGCAGGGAAACTGAGTCATGGGTACTTTCCTCCCTCATCCAAGGCCTCCATCAGCCCCACCTCCCTTCAGTGAGGCTGAGGCTCAGAGATGATGACTCCCCGGCCTGGGGCCATGCAGCCCAGGTGTGGGGTCCTCAGGACTTGAGTCCTCTCTGTCCTTTTTGGGGCATCGGGTCTGGCTGATGTCACCCCAGGAGACAGAGGGACCAAAGCTGGCATCCATGACAGAGTGCTAGGAAAGGGCTCTGTCATGGGCTCTGTCCCTGCTGGGCCCAGGTGTGGGCTGCTTCAGGTGGGTGACCGAGTCCTTGCCATCAATGGTGTTGCCACGGAGGACGGGACCATGGAAGAGGCCAACCAACTGCTTCGGGATGCCGCACTAGCCCACAGAGTCGTGCTGGAGGTGGAGTTTGATGTGGCAGGTGAGTGGGTACCTTCTCCCATTGCCTGATGTCTCTGCTGCCCACATCCTGCATCCTCTGGGCATCTGCAGCCTTGGTGGGGAGGTTACAGGGTGGGGCCCAAAGAGTTCTGAGTGCTGGCCCAGGGCTGCCCCACCCATGGCACAGCACTTGATGCTTCTCACTGCTCCCTGACTCCCCCTCTGTCAGGGTGGCAGAGCAGGCACAGGTAGGGGTCCAAGTAGGGTACCCATGGGTAAGGATCCCCATAGTTTGGTCCATTTCATCTCTGCAGAGTCCGTTGTGCCAAGCAGTGGCACCTTCCATGTGAAGTTGCCCAAGAGGCGCGGTGTGGAGCTGGGCATCACCATCAGCTGTGAGTCCCCATCATCTGCCCAGGGCTAGCACAGCTGTCATGGGTGACCACCCCACTGGATGTGTGGTGTTCCCGCTCCTCATTCTATACAGGGGCTTCTCATGGACCTGGAGGCACCCCAGGGTCTCATAAGCAACCTGTAGGGCCACATGCTGCGCTGGTTGGATTTCCGGTCCCACTCTGTGCTCACAGAGCCCCAAGAGGCTGGAGTATAGCAGGTGTTGAGTCACGCTTGTCAGGGAAGGAAAAGGAAGGTGGCAGAAAAGCCCAGCTCATGTGCTGGGTAAATCTGGGATGGGCAAAAACCAAAGCCCTGGCTCAGCCAGCAAAACCTAGCATCCCTGCTCCTGTGACCTCAGGACCCTTGTAAGCTCTGCACTTGGCTCTCTTCCCATCCATCTGAGCGATGCACACACACACACACACACACACACACACACACACACACACACACACACACTGCCTCAGCCAGCCTTCCACTGCTCTGCCCTCCATGGAGCCCTTTCTGTCTTACTCTTCTCACTGCTCTCTCATCCAAGAAGCCACCCCTGTCCTTTCTATCCTTCTGATCCCTGGTCAGTTTTCCAGGGGCTGTGTCCCAGCCATGGGCACAGAGAACAGCCAGGCTGGCCTTTCAGGATGCAGTCAGCTAGGGGAAAAGTGAGCCAGAGAAGGTAGCAGGCGCTGAGCGCCTACTATAGCTGGCAGGGACCTAAGCCCACGTCCCTCATCAGCCTCCACTACGCTGCATCCCTTGAGGTGTGTGTGGCGTGTCACACAGCTGGGAACAAGTGGGGTTCGAGAGGTGGTTCTTTTGCTCAGGAAGAGGGTAGGGAGGAAAGGGCAGGACAGAGCCAGGCAGCTGTAGCAGGCTGGCCCCCAGGGAGCCTCCACCCCTCTTCAGACCGCGCCCTCCCGCAGCGGCCAGCAGGCGGCGCGGCGAGCACCTCATCATCTCGGACATCAAGAAGGGCAGCGTGGCGCACAGGTAGGCGAGGCCACGGGCACGCGGGTGGGGACGCCGTGAGCGTGAGAGGCAGCTGCTTCCCGTCCTCCCTGCAGGACCGGCACCCTGGAGCCGGGCGATAAGCTGCTGGCCATCGACAATGTGCGGTTGGACGACTGCCCCATGGAGGAGGCCGTGCGCATTCTGCGCCAGTGCGAGGACCTGGTGAGGCTGAAGGTCCGCAAGGACGAGGACAACTCCGGTACGCGCCCGGGCCCCAGCCGCCCCCCTCCCCGCAAGCCCCGCTGCCCGCTCACGCTGCCCTTGCAGATGAGCAGGAGGCCACGGGCGCCGTGAGCTACACCGTTGAGCTGAAGCGCTACGGGGGCCCGCTGGGCATCACCATCTCAGGCACCGAGGAGCCCTTCGACCCTATCGTCATCTCGGGCCTCACCAAGCGCGGGTTGGCTGAGAGGTGAGCAGCTGAGATGACAGTGGGGGCCAGACACAGGAGAGTCTCCTCTACTCGCCAGGCAGGGTCTGTAACCTGGCTGTGTTCGTAGGTGGGGACGCACTGGGGGCTCCTCAAGGAAGTGGGGTGGATCCAGCACGCACGTTGCATCTAGGGCAGTTCCTGCCAGGTAGTGCTGCAGGGAGAGGTCCCTAGAGTATGAGCACACACCCAGCCTTCCTCAGCAGGGAGAGGAGAAACCTGACGGGGCGTCCCTGTGCCTGGAGCGCCCCCTGCTGGTTATGAGACATGGGGTACTAACTGGTCCCCCCAGCAAGGCCACCTGGCACTGGGTACAGTAATCTACCCTCCCCTCTGTGTGGCCAGCGGAATGGAGTCTGAGCTCCAAACCAAATGGTCAGGTTTCTAGTGACATCTTCTAGAAGGATGAAAAATCAATTCTAGTCAAAGCATGCTGAGGCGCTTCCTGAGACTGCTTGCTTGGCTCTTCAGCCAGGCTACATCTTACCCCACTGCATCTTTCGGCCACCGCGTCGGGGCTATGGCTAGTGACACCCAGCGTGCACCCTCCTGATGCTGTCATTTCTGCTGCATCCAGGTCAGGGAGTGAGAGTGGGAGCAGCTCCTAGCAATGCATGATTCCTGGGATCTTAGCCTTGCAACCCCACGAAGGCACCGGGAGCCTGGTCCCAGCTCCTATGCAGCCTCCAAACAGTTCTTCAGGTGCATACTGCACCATCCTTCCTAGGTTCCAGACTAAGGGCTCTGTTAATGGAACCCAAGGGGGCTTGCGGGTTAGCTCAGTTGTTTAAGCGCCTGCTGGGGCAAACCCAGTCAGGCACAGGGGACCATGGTTCAATCCCCAGACCCGGCCTTAAGGCAGCCTGCACCAGCCAAAAAAAAAAAAAAAAAAATCCTAATGCAACCCAAGACCACAGTGTCTACCTTCTTTTAAAGTTGGGCATAACTGAATTTAACTAAGGTTTCAGTTTGGGCCCCAGGGTTCCCTGAGGAGAGAGGCCCATTCTCAGATCTGGGTGGGTGCTGATTCTGTTTTGTCCTTCCCTTAGGACTGGTGCCATCCATGTGGGGGATCGTATCCTGGCCATTAACAGTGTGAGCCTCAAGGGCCGGCCACTGAGTGAGGCCATTCACCTGCTACAGGCGGCTGGCGAGACTGTCACATTGAAGATCAAGAAGCAACTGGAGCGTGAGCCTGGGGCCCAGCCCTGAGGTGGGGGACCTCAGGCAGGGAGGGTCAGCTGGGTGTCACTGCTGAGGGCAGGGAGGAGGCAATGGCCCTGGATCACAGATTTCAGCAGTCTGGTGTGGCTGATGTTCTCTCCCTTCTACCTATACTGTCTCCTATATGCCTGTGACCATACCCTATCCATCCTCAGGGTCCCTGACCCAGTCCCCAGCCTTGGTGGTGGGTAGAGTTGAGTTGCAGGCTGTGACCTGGGCCTTAGTTTCCCTGTCTGAGGCCCCTGGTCAGCAGCACCTCTTCCCCAAGGCCCACTCGTGCCCCTCAAGTCGGGCAGTGTCAGCGAGGCCAGTGACATTGAAGAAGACCCACCCGAGGCCCTGAAGGCCGGTGCGCTGGCCACCCACTTTCCATCTGCAGTGTGCAGTGTGGACAGCGCTGTGGAATCCTGGGACAGCTTGGCTACTGAGGGTGGCTTTGAGGACCCAGGTAACTCTCAGGCCGCCTCTGTGGAGGGTTCCTGTCCCATTCCTGGGATTGCTATGGCTTTGTCTTTTAGAGATACTTTGAGGACCCTACTCCCATGGCCACTCCTAGGGATCACTGGGTCTGAGACCTTGGCCGGGAGCAGCTATGTGTGGCTGTACTATAATTCCATTCCTGTTCCCACACCTAAAGCCCAGGTCACACAAGTACTCAGACAACATTCCCCACAGCCAGCTGGAGATAGGAGGACAAAAGACACCCTCCTCATCCCCCAAAAGCTCAACCTGGGGAGATGTGCCAGCTTTTCCCCTGTGCCTTCTGTGCACACTGGGACCTTGGGGACAAATGGGCCAGGTCAATGGGGCCTTGGGGGCTCTGGCCTGACTCCCATGGAATGGACAGCTGTCCTCGCTGGTCCCAAAATCCCTATCCTCCAGTGGGAACCCTGGGCAGGGCCTCTGAATGCCGAGGTGGGCTTTGTCTTCATGAGCCACACTCTCTGGGAGGTGACAGGGACAAGGTCCTACATTTAGGGCCATTTTCTGCTATAGCTGGGAGCTCCAGTGAAGGCCTGGGATGGCAGGAGTCATGTAGGCCTAGAGGAGTACAAGGATCAGCCTAACTCTGGAAATGGGGTCCCAAGGAGGCAAAAGGGACTAGACACAGACATCCCTTCTGCACCTCCAGGTGCCTACACCCCACAGGTGGCCATCCGGGGAGCAACCCCCAAGCAGCGGCGGCACAGTAGGCTGCGGGGCAGCCCCCCATCTGGAGAGCCCCGGAGGCCGAGCTACACCCCAGGCTCTGGAGAGCAGTCCTCCCTTGAGGATGTGGACAATGATTGGGGGCCACCCACGAGGTCGGTGGTGGGCAAAGGAGAGACACAGTGGCTGGGGTATGGAGCCCAATGACCGAGAGGGTCCCTGTGACCAGGGTGCTGTGCAGAGCCACAGGGCCATGGATTGGGAAAGGCACAGTGACAGAGGACATGGGTAGAGGCCTAGGGGCAGTGGTTATTTGTCCCACACTACCCTTGTAGCTTCCAGAAAACTGGGCACAGCTGCGCCAGGTGGTAGCAAGGACCTTCAACCCAGTGGGCCTGTTCTATTCAGCCCTCAGAGCACAGCCTCCCTCTAGGTAGCACCTGCCACAGCTGTTTCCCCGGGTCACGTCTCAGCCATCACATTTTCTCTGTGACGCTCCCTGACCCGGCCATCCCTGGGCCCAATGGCACCGGTGGCACCCTCATCACAGCAGGGAGAGGCTTCTAGACCACATAGTGTGGCATGTCTGCTGTGCCTCTGCAAGCCCTCCACGTACCTGTCCAACAGTGCCATGTGTTGGGCGGGCAGGATGTCCTCCAGACTGTTCGATGGATCTCCTGTCTCTGTCTGTCATCTCTCCCCAGGCATCCTGTGTCACCGCTGTCCACCCTGTCTCGTCTGCCCCTGTTCTAACTGGCCACCGACAGTCTTGGTTGCCCTTAACTGCGTCTTCCCCTCATTTTGTGTCACCAACCACTATCCTGGGGCCCCAGCACTGCCACCAAGGACGCCCACCTGCCCACCCCCTGGCCCTGAGCGCAGAACTGGCCTGGCCTGAAGACTTCTCAGAGCTGATGCTCTGGTTCCTACGTTGCAGCCCTGTCCCTGTCCCCGGCCCCAGCCAAGAAAGGGGCTTCTGGCCAGCGCTGGGAGAGGCCCTGGAGGACCTGGAGTCTTGTGGTCAGTCAGAGCTGCTCAGGGAACTGGAGGTATGGTCACCGCTGTGGACCTGAGAGTGAGCAGGTGTGAGCAGTGTGCATGCATCAGGTGTACAGGGAATGCTGGTGAATATGTGCCTGTCCCGTGTGCCCTTGCATGCACATGGAGAGCACGTTGCTCAGGACCCTCGTGTGTGTGTGTGCAGTGCCTGGGGCAGGGGTGCCATCTGTGTATGAGTGACCAGGACCCAGTCCTGCAGACACCGCTGCCCTAGGCAGCCCCCATCAAGTGGGACAGGCTGCAGAGGACCAGGCTCCTGTGTTCTGCAATTTTGGGTAGCCCAGCCTCACTCCATCTGCCCTTGCCCAGGTTCATTCCCAGGGTCACTGCTGGGGAGCAGGGGCGGGGCTGCGGTGTCTGCTGTCTCCCTCATTTCCTTGTTTTCTGGCTTACTTCTTTTGTGTGTTTGGCTTTGCCATTTCTTTCCTACACTTTTTATGTCTAAGTACCAACATATACCTGGCTTCTTAGCTAAGAATTTGCTGGACAGCTCTTCTTTGGCTGTGATTCCTCATTTGTAACGGGTGACATTCTGGACTCTTGGTCCTGGGAACCGAGTCCAGGGCATCGTGCACTCCAGAAAAGCACTGTAGCACTGAGCTGCATCCTCAGTCCTTGTTTTTATTTATTTATATTTTTATTTTTTTGAGGCAGGGTCTAAATTGCCCAAGCTGGCCTTGAACTTGCCTTTCTCCTGCCTCAGCCTCCCAAGAGGCTGAGATTCCAGGAATAAGCTACTGAACCAAGCAAAGATACTTTTGTTGTCCACTTAATTTAAAATCTCTTAAAGTTTTACACTGACATTTTTACATAAGCCCTTGAATTCTAGAGAAGTAGGGCTTTTGATTTTGGATTACTTAGATACATTTTAAAATCCAACTTTAAAAGCCAGTTTATATTAGTTTTTAATCTTTATACACTGTGACCAGAAGATGTGTTCAAAAGTAATTTTAATTCTCTGGAATTTGTTATGATTTAATCCTTCATGGTCTAGCATGTGATAGCTTTGTAGAAGTTTCTTGTTTGCAAATGGAAGTGCTCTCCTTTTTGCTGATGTAGGGCTCTAGATAGTTCAATATTGTTCATAAACTTACTCAACTCTACATATTTACTATACTGTATAGACTTTATCCTCATTTTTATTAACAGTATAGTAAAATTATATTCTGTTAATCAATTAGTTTATTTATTTGTTTTTGTCTTTTTGAGATAGGGTTTCCCTATGCAGCTCAGGCTAGCCTTGGGCTTACTTTGTAGCCCAGGCTGGTCTCAGACTCAAAGCAATCCTCCTGCCTCAGGCTCCTGAGTGCTGGGATCAGAGGCATGCATCACCACTCCTGGTCTCAGTGGCCAGCTCAAGCATGTGGTGCCAGAGATCAAACCCCAGTCCCTGTACTTACCAACGCAGGTGCTTAGTCCACTGAGCTACCTTGCCAGCCCTGATCCTGACTATATTTTCTATCCTTTAATGTTACATTTTTTGTTGACATAAATTCATGATTCCTATGACTTCTTGCTCAGTGAAAAAAAGTGCTTCCCTGGCAAGTGCAAGGGCCTGAGTTCAAATTCTGGTTCCACAAAAAAAAAAAAAAAAAAAAAAATCAAAAAGAATGTGACTTCTTAGTGAAATTTTCTGTTTATCATTAATTATCATTCCCACTTATCTACATACTTTCTACCTTAAATTCCATTTTTGTCTCATTGTTTCTTTTGCTATTAGTAATATTTAATTTTTCTAATTTAGTTATTTTCAGGCTTCCTGTGCCCTCATTTTAAGTACGTCTGTCGTATATATGGCTGAGTCTCTCAGGGACTTCAGCTGCTTGTACTTCTTTACTGTTAATATAGTTCAACTTAATTTTAGCACATAGTTTATGTTTTCCATATTTTCCCCATACTTACAGTCACTTCTCTTTCCTTCTTTTGGATAGACAACTTTTTGAGTTTTGTCTTCTCTGCTGCCACTTTAGAGAATTTTAATTTCAATTTTACAGTTTTTGTGAATATACCTAATTCATTCATTTTACTTTGAATAGCCAATCTTTATGTTTAAAGTTTTTCATTATCATAGAAATGAGCTATAAGCTGGATGCAATATTAGATGAGTAAAATGAAATTAAAATAAGCAAAACAAATGCCAGCTTGCAGCCTTCCCAGCCCAGAGGCCCTGTTCTTGCTCTTGAGTCAGCTATGCCTAAAGGCAGCAAGATCAGGGCCAGGCCTCTGTTCTTGAGGTGGGAACTTCATCCTCTTGTGTCCATACTTCTCAGCTCCATGCAGCTGCACTCCTGTCCCCATGCTCGGCTCTCAGCTGACTTTGTCCAAGGGACATCTCTTAAGCATCTCTTCATTTTAGTGCATGGTGTTTCTAATATCATTGACTTAATTTTTTTTAAATTGAGATAAATTCATATTACCACTATCCTGGGGCCCCGGCACTTATGCACTTTTTGCTCATTCTGTGATCACAGGGCTCCACAGGACCTTGCCTGCCCGGCCCCCTCCCCTAATGTGCAGTAAGATCTGGGCTCTATCCTGTTGCTCAAGGATTGTTCTGTACCCTGATCTTCATACCCCAACACCTAGCCTTGATTTTATCTTTCTCATGAATCTCAGTGACTTTTGTCCCCTCCTAATGAGATGTCCCAACACCCTCCTCTCTGCTGCTCCCATCTCTGGCCCAGGTGTGTTGAGTCTGGCCGGTGTCTGGGCAGTCCTTGTCCCTGCAGCATCTTGTGTCCCTGTGCCCCCTGTGGATGTTCACTGGGACAGTCTGAGGGGTCCTAACCATACCCACATGACCAGAAATTTCTGATAGCTGCACTGGATGCAGATCAGGGTCTCTAGCTGTGCAGACCAATTGCCATTCCAGGGCACAGTTGTGTTTCCCTTGAGCTCACTGCTGCCCCTGAAGAGATAATGTGCAGGGTGGTGTGGCTCTTAGGAGGGCTGCTTTCCACCTGTGGCCTGAGCCTAGGCCCTGTGGCTACAGGCTTCCATCATGGCAGGCACCCTGCCCAGCACAGTCCTGGAGGGCAGACCTGGGTCCCGGGCCTGGAGGGGCACACGGGAGCCCCATGCATCTGCAGAGGAACTGCGTGAGCTGCTGCTCCCCACCGCGCTGGAGATGCACAAGGTGGGCATGGGGAATAAAGAGGGCCTACCAACCCAGCCCTGCCCTTGCTGCAGCCATGCCCCTGGTACAGCCCCCTCCTGGCTGTGTTCTCCCACTATAAGGCAGGGATTTTTGTCACAGGTTGAGTTTTGCACAACCTTCACCCCATACATGCATGCAGTTAATACTTTTAAGTAGACTTGCTTTTATCCTCACTTGAGTATATGAGTATACGTGCACAGCCAAGCTTGTAGAGCTGTGTAAACACACACACACACAGATCAGGCCCTACCAGGGTGTGTGTGCATAGCTGCCCCTCCCTATCACAAGTCCTGTATCTGCAGAAGCACCCATTCACACATGGAATCTATGCCCTGAAACTGCATTATTCTGAGAGCTGGCAGACTTTCAGGTCCTTATTCCCTAAAAGTACATCACAGCACAACTGACACCCTGTGCACATAGACTGGGAGTTTCTCAGACATGACCTGAAGTACAGAGTAGACAAATGCGTGTGTATGTGGACCTGAGCAGAGCAGGTGGCATCCCTGGGCCTTCGCACCTACTCTCTGCCTCCCCTCACCTACCTCATGCCATCCTTCTACTCTTGGTGAGAAGCCAGCTCCCCATGATCCGCGGTGGCTCACTCTGCGGGAAGACAATAGAAGACCCGCAGTCTACTGTCTCTGGGGGCACTGGAAGGGACTCAAGAGCCACCTGTCCATGCATATATGCTGCAAGCATAGGCCTGGTCTGGTGGAGGGAAGGCATGCAGGACCTGGGGGGCTTGGCCCAGGGACTCCAGTTCTTTGGGAAGCTGGGCCAAGGTCAGAGCTGCAGGGGTCCTCCTCTACTCATAGGTGATGTTGCACAGAGACCGCACACGGCATGATTTTGGTTTCAGCGTGTCCGACGGCCTCCTGGAAAGGGGTGTCTACGTGCACACTGTGCGCCCTGGTGGGCCGGCCCAGCATGGGGGCCTGCGGCCCTTTGACAGGGTCCTTCAGGTAAAGAGAATTCGGGTGCACAGCTATTCATCTGTGAAAATCATGGTGGGGGCACAGTGGGCACAGCTGTGATCTCAGTGCTCAGGAGGCTGTAAGGAGGACCTCAAGCCTGAGCCCAGCCTGAGCAACTTAGCAACATGCTGACTCTAGAAAAACGGGATGGAGATGTAGCTCAGTGTGAAGCTGGGAGTTCAGCCTCCAGGAAGAAAAGCATGTGCTGGGGGGCCGGAAGATGAGGCCTGGCTAAGAGCCTGCACACAGGCCTCACAGGAGGCCTGAGCCAGGAAGGACAATACCTGAGTTCCTCCTTGCTGTGCTACATACAGGTCAACCATGTCCGCACACGGGACTTTGACTGCTGCCTGGCAGTGCCGCTCCTGGCTGAGGCGGGTGATGTTTTGGAGCTAGTGATCAGCAGAAACCCGCGAGCACCAGGCGGTCAGGCCCCGAAGGCACCCGGCCCCAGAAGCCCTCGGATGCTCTAAAGCCAGGGAGATCCCGACACTGGGGTGCTGGGGACCTCTGTGGGGCTGTCTGGAGATAAGAGAACCCTGCTGCGCATCGTCAAGCTGGCAGACCCTGACTGTTCTCTGGTCCAGTGGCAGACAGAGTGCCGGGGTGGGGTCCCTGCCCCAGCTGAAATGACATCTGGAGCCCTCCAACAGGCTGAGACAGGGCTCAGCCAGGAAGAGAGGTCCCTGGAGAAGCTGTGTAGAGAGCAGCCTTCAGGGAGTGAGCTCCCAGTCACAGCTGAGCAAGCCAGCGCTGGACATCAGTGCAGTTGGAGGCCAGCTGAACTGTGGCCCACATGGGCTCAGAGTCAGCTATCTGATGGATCCACTGCATCAGAGACCCTGACCCAACACGGGGCTAGGCATCCTGTTCTGGGGCCCCTGGAGGGCACTGGAAGTCAGTGTGTGACTCTGTCCCAGAATCTGGAACTTGAGAGGGATTCTGGTCCCAGGGTGACAGCACCAGGCTGTGGGTGCCCCCTCCTGTCTGTGTCACCCTTTGCGTGGGCAGGAGCCTCAGGGGACAAAAGATGAGGTGGTTCTGGTGAGTCATCTGCCCCCGTGGAGGATTGGGAAATGGCGAAGACTTGGTGCTTATTGGTGAAGGTGCAGCTTTTCCAGGCCCAGCACAGAGCAAGCAGCTAAGGAATAGGCAAAAGGAGCCCTTTTCATTTTGAGATGAGCAAGGGAGGAGCTGCTGTCGGACAGCTCAGCCTTGCCTGGTTCTGTGAGTCTCAGAAGGGCAGGGTGCCCACACCGACACCACCCAACCCCGGAGCCCAGAGCTTATTTCCTCTGTAGGGACAGGTGGGGTCACGGGTTCAGTCCTTGACTGAGTGACCCCCTAGTCACATTTTACGCTGGACAGTTGAGGCAGAAGTCTCTGAACAATTATCTCTTCCAGTCACAGCCAGGACCCTGCTCTGTCCCCCCAACTCCTAACCTGATTTCCACGTGCACCTGAGGGTCCTTCACACCTGCAGCCAGCTTGCCCAGGCCTCGCTGGATGCCCAAAACAGGGAACAGGGAATTGCAAGGGGCACTGAGCGAAAGCCAGGGCTGGGGTCAGCTTGGGCAGGTGGCTTAGCTTCTCCAGAGGGACAGGGTTGAGGGGGGCATGCTTTCAGGGCTGGTGGCAGCATGGGGACACTGCTGGGATGCTGCGTTAGGCTCAGGGCAAGGGAGGATGTGTCCCTCACTGGCTGCCCTGTGGTTCTCCAGACACATGCAACTGGCTCTCAGCGGGCAGGGCTTCTGCAGAGGCCAGTGGCCTTTCCTCCTCGTATGCAATTACCTGCTCCTCTGGGCCATCCTGGCCACTCCCTGCCCTCCCCAGCATCCTGCCTGCTATGCACTTGGGCACTGCTGTGGCCCATCCCATCCCAAAGCTGTATTTTTCTGTGGCTGGGATTAGAGCAGATCCCTTGTAAAGTATTTTTGTACTCAGTTTCTTAGGGCTCTGGGAAGCACAGCTTGCCTGGCTCAGGCTGTCTGGGGGTTGTGTGCTAACTGTGGGGCAGTGCTGTTGGGTGACTTTTTAAAATAAAATTATTTCAGTGCACCTGGATAGGCAGCTGTTTTCTCAATAACCACTGGTGGGAGAAGGCCACCTGTGTGGATCCTGCAGCATCTTACTTGCTTTTTAACTCATTCATTCACTTGAAGCTTGTCACTCAGAGGACAGTGAGCCAGACATAAGGAATTCCTGTAGGAGTCAACCACAGTGAAAACAACAAAACAGGGAGCTGGTGTGGTGGTACATACCTGTGATGGCAGTTATATAGTGCATATGATACAGAGGTGATACAGGGACCTCCAGATAACATAAGAAAAATATAATCCCCAACACGCTAGATGGCCAAAATCCCAAGTTCATGTTTTCTAAAGTACATTCCACTAACAACTGAGGTTAAGAGTAGGATGAATATATTGAAAGAAAATTTCTGCCTGACAGAGACAGAGAGGTCTCCAGGGGGTGGCCCCAGAGATATCCACTTCTCAAGGTTATTTTATAGAGCAAAGCCACAAGGTGAGGTGGGTTCAAAGTGGGACAAAACTACAGTCAACTAATAAGATTACAAATACAGTCACTGGGCCAGCCAGATAGCTCAGCAGATCAGAGCATCTGCTTAGGCAGATGCAGGGGAGTGGAGTGAAGGGGGGGGTTCAATACCTGGCCTACCGTGCCGGCCCCACTCCTGGCGCATGCTAAGACAGCAATGGAGACTGGGCGTGGTGGTGTGTGCCTCTAATCCCAGTGCTCGGGTGGCTAAAAAACCAGGAGGATCACTATGAGTCTGATCTGTGTAGCAAGACCCTGCACTAAATAAATACATAAAAAAAAAAAAAAAGAGGTGGGGGTGAGGTGGGGCAAAGCTGTGGTGAACCAACAAGTTCACACAACTTTAGTCACTTAGGTTATACTGATTAAATGGCTATCCAAAGCAAGTCACGTAGCTAGCATACAACAAAGGAACTCACTTTCCCAGAAATGAGTTAAGGCGGCTATGGTCCACCAAGGTGATTGATGCCTATTTAGAGTATCACTGCTGTTCATCCCTAGGGGAAGTATGTCGGTGTAGTCCTTCCTCTTTTTCTTGAAGCCTGACCTTCAGTGAATGTGCCTCCGGCCACAATTGTCTTCTACCCTGAGGGCCCAACCCTGTCTAACAGCTTGTACACAATATTTACAAGTTAGTGGTCTACAATACCAGCATTCAGAAGGCTGAAACAGAAGAATCTCAGGTTTAAGGTCATCCGGGGCAACATAGAAAGAGCCTGTTTCAAAGTAAAATAAAAAGGACTGGTGTGTCATCTAGTGGTACAGCGTTAGCCTAGGATATGCAAGGCCCAGGGTGCAAACCCCAGTACTTGGGGGGAAGCCAGTACAGAACACAGGGCCTGTGGTGAGGGGGACAGAGTGGCATCTGCAGTGAGAACTGAGGGAAGGAGCTGCACAGAGCCTTGGAGAAGTTTCCACACAGCACCCAGAAAGAGCAAAGGTCCCTCGTTAGGCACAGAGTGCGGCAGGTTCCAGGAAGGAGTAGTGGTGCTCCAAGGAAGAAGGCATGGAGCCAAGGGCAGGCGAGAAGCGCAGTGGGGCTGCCTTGTCTCCAGAGCGAAGTGGGTTCTGGGGAATTGGGGCTCCAAGGTGGGAATGAGCAGCCCAGTGCTTCTTGGGAAGGATGTAATCAGCAGGCAGAGGAACCATTCTGTGCACCTGGCAGGACGCGAATGGGCCTCCATAGCCTACAGATCGAGCTGCCACTGTGCCAACCATGAGCAGCGAGGGCACCCCAGGGGCAGAGCCAGAATTGCCCAGCCATGCTGTCAAGACACACGGGGGCCAGGTAGTGGCTTCTGACTGTGAGGTCCTGGGAAGGAGGCGTGACATAGCAGCCCTGGCTCTGTACATGCAAAAGGCCACCCCTAGCCCCAGGAAGGTGACCCTGAGTAAGACGCACTCATGTCACCTCGCACCACCACTCTAATTCCCAAGGCTGCCTTCAGTGATGATGCCACGCCCCCCCACCCCGTGGCGTAGGGCTAGGCACACAGGCAGAGCAGACTCAGACCCCATGAGCTCCACTGATGCTTAAAATCTGCATTGCCCCAACCTGCCACCTGGAATGGCAGGTCACCACCCATACAGGTGCACCAAAAGGGCATCCGTGAAAGATGGCATTGCATCTGCAGAGGCAGGCGGTGCATTCAGACTCAGGTCCAATTTTCAGGATATCCCATGAAGTTCAGAAAAAAAAAAAAAAACCTATCTGAAGTTCTCTGAGTAAGGGACACTCAGCCTGGAGTTTCTCTTGCTGAGGACTCTCGGGTTGGGCAGAAAGTCTACCTGCCTGCCTATCTATGTATCTACTTCTGTTTATCTGCCTATGATTTTTTTTTTTTTTTTTTTGAGACAGGATCTCATGTATTTGAGGTTGGCTTCAAATATAGTGATCCTCCTGCCTCAGCCTCCTGAGTGCTGGGATTACAGGCATTTGCCACCACACCCAGCTTAAAGCTCTTCATAACCTGTAAAGCATTTGCCAAACAGAAGAGACACCAACCCCCCCAACTAAAACACACCCCATATGTATGGAATTTTAAAAAGGAAATGTTTATTGTCATGTTATAAGGTGATTACAAACTCCTCTAAAAAAAGCAAAGATGAATTTAAAATATCAATATACATATTTATCTAAAAAGCAAAAGGGGGAAAACCCCCACACACCACAGGGATTTGGATCATAAAACATTTACACAAAGAAGCCTGTATACCGTGGGACTGAATTACACACCCAGATCTTGTCCCAATGCAGTCTTTTGTTGGTTGATTTTCTTTCTTTTTTTTTTTTTTTTTTACAAAAGTTTAAAATATCTTAAAAATATTTTGATGCTTTACAAAATTCCCGATAAGCCAGACATGTTTCTGGAAGGAGGCGAAGCCCACGTCTCCATTTCTCTTGTGCTGAATACAGTGTCACAGTTGTCAGGGACTGGAAAGAATCGCTGGGTAGAAAACCAGAGCTCCTGTTTCATGCTTTGAGCCAAAAATACAAGTGCCCCACTCCCAAACACTTGCCAGTGTGGTGACTCCACCAGCACTGAGGGCCCGCACTGCGGGCACCCTCCTCACTGCCCAGGGGTATCTAGGGCACAAGGTGGACACGGGAATGAGGGCCAGTGGGGCCCAGGCTACTCTCGGGTCCTCTCCTGGCCCATGGCTGGGTCTTGGGGAGACGGGGACGCTTTGCCCTTGGACT
This sequence comes from Ctenomys sociabilis, assembly GCA_004027165.1. Lineage (NCBI taxonomy): Eukaryota > Metazoa > Chordata > Mammalia > Rodentia > Ctenomyidae > Ctenomys > Ctenomys sociabilis. The sequence continues at coordinate 82,027 of PVKA01000601.1, read as the reverse complement.
GGCTGCCCCAGCACCTCATTGAGAGAGCAGTACTGAGGCCATGGGCACCATGGTGACACCAGGCCAGCAGGAGCTCACCTATGCACCTTTCATTAGCTGGCCCGGGCCTCAGTCTCCTTTCATGCCCACAGGGCTCTCAGCGCCTAGCTCGCACAGGGTTCGGAGGAAGGGTGGTGGCCTGGGAAGTCCAGGGCACCATCTTGTGGAGGCGCCTCCACCCCTCTCCCCCATCTCACTGTCCCTGCTTACTTATGGGGCCCTCAGGGTACCTTGGGCTGCTCCCTGGCTGAGGCTCACCTTGACCCATAGTTCTTCCTACCCAGACCTGGCACAGCAGTGGGGGCCCTCCTTGTTCCTGGAGCTATGGCTCTCACCAGCAGCGGCATTGCCATGGGGACAGAAACAGGTGACACTGTATAGGAACTGGCAGGGCAGGAACGAGGCCAGAGGAAGACAGGTGTCTGGCGGGGCCCGGGCACTCAGCCTGCATGTCTTTGGTCTAGGATTTGGTCTGAAAACCATGCAGAAAGGTCTTCCAGCTGTCTGTCTCCAATCCACACATACAAACTCCCTGTGGGGCTGGAGCCAGAGGGAAGCTTGATGACCATAGAAGCCCGGGCCGCCAGCCATCGCCTGCCTTCTTTTGCTGACAGTAGTTAATAAATTCCATAAGATAAGATGACAGGTCACATGCCATGTGGTAAAACCAGGAGGAAACAAACAGTCCAATCAAATCACATACAGAGTGACCACCAACACAGGAAATGGGGACATAGAATGTCCAAAGGCTGTGAAAAGTTGGGTGGTGTTTGGCAGAGTTTATAGCTTTGGAAGCAGAAATACACACACACCACAGATAAGAGGTCTAGTGCTGCCCCTAGGGAGGGGTGCTGAAGGTGTCCCAACTCCTGAATCTAGGGGTGGGGGCCTCCAGGGTTCTGAGAGCCCTGCTCTGTATGCTGAAGCCTGCTTGCTTCCCACTCCATGGACTGCCACTGCCTCTGTACTGGTCCTACTTCTGCTCTGAAGGTTCTGAGGTGCCAGACCCCTGGCTTCCCTGCTCTGCACATCTCCCACCTCCTCCCTTGACCCCCACACAGCAAATGTCTGACAGCAGTGACTGCCAGGCTGGACCAGGACACTGGGGCTGCCAGGTCAGGGGTAAAGGGATGCACTGATTGTGATCAAGGCCCGGCCTTGAATGCTGCTCCTGCCAAACTTGCTGGGAGCTGAGTGCTGTCAGGAGTCTCCCAGCCCTGAGAATGAAGACAGGAAGGTGACACAGGCAGAGTACCTGTGTTGTTGGGCCACACGGTGCTTGGGGGCAGCCTGAGACTGGCGAGGACCCACTTGGTGGACCCCAGCTGTTCTTGGACTGGTTCTTAGCCTAGGGATCTGCTTCGGATATCCAGGAAGCCTGGTGGAAGCCCAGCCTGAGCCCTGTCCCCTGCTACCCATCCAGGTCTCTAGCTGCTCTGTGTCTACCTGGCTGTGAGGGTCCTGCTGACCTTCCGACCTCAATCACAAAATTAAAGGTGGAGTTTGGCCCCATCTACCACACTTGGCCTTGCCAAGAACCCCTCTCTGGGCTCTGGTCAGCCCTTCTGGTCAGGGGGTTGCTGGCTGCCTTGGCATCACTCTTCTTGGCACAGTGCCCTCTCGGTCCCCTCTGACCACCTGGACTGGCTTGGAGGATGCACCTGTGTGGTGTCTGCGTCTTAGGAAAACCCTGCCCTGCAGGCTCGGGGTGGAGCTCTGTGCCAGCTCTGCAAGCACCAGAATTGCTTTTGAAAATGAGATCTTGCTGGCAAGAAGGTCCACTCATGTGATAGAGTGTATGACAATCTCAAAGTGTATATAATTTTATGAAAAAAATACAAAGAAAAATTTACCAAGTTCCCATAAAATACATCTAATCCCGTATGAAAGCTCGGCTTCTCCCCGGGGACTTCTGCCCGTGAGTTTTCTTTTTGTACAAAATATTCCCAAATCAAAATAAAACACACACGCACAATACACACACGCACACACACGTGGAGTAACGTTTTCTGTGACAATTACAAAAAAAAAAAATCCTAGTGCAAATATAAAGCTCTGTAAACCTGGTCCTATGAGATCTAATATTAGTAAACAGCAGGGTGGCGTCTGGGTCACATCATGGTCTCCACCACAATGTGCGTGGGCTGCATGAGTGCCCCATTGGCGGTCGGGTGTGCAGCGAAGGGTATGGCCCCCTCACGCTCCACAGCCCAGCGGTTGGGCTCCCTCGGGGCCAGCAGGTACTTCAGCCTCTGTGGGGAATAAAGGGGGGCCAGTGAGGCCAGAGGAGGGGATCTTGCTGCCCCCTCCCCAACCTCACGGTACACTGCCTGGCACCTGGCACTGCCACCTTCCTGGAACTCCTTTTTGTACTTTTTGAAGGATACATGAACCATAGTGGTCCCACGATCCCAAGAGGCCCCAACTTGGGACCAGCTTTTCCTCAGGCCCTGCCATTTCAGCCATGCACAGTCCAACTCCTGTGGCTGTGAGTCTGCTGTCTCCAGCCTTCCCGGAGGAGAAGCCCCAGACAACTGCACTGGCTCTTCTCTGTGGGCACAAGTGCACCTCCCGTGCTACCCATCAGGGAGCTGCTTGTCACTGCCTGGTGTACATGAGGACCTGGGTGTCACCACGGCCTCACCAAAGGAGAAAAGCACTGGAGTGTGGGCGGCGTTTCCCTTAGAAATAATCCAATGGACATGTAGGCTGGGTAGTCCACGCCAGACAATCAGCTATGGCTGATCTGGAGACTCAACCACCAGAGCTGGGGGAGCCCCACACCTGGGAAGTGGTCAAGGGTACTCTGGGGAACAGCTGGGGGAGATCCCTACATCCGTCTCTCTTGCGCCAATGTGTACCCACAAACCTCTTGAAGGAGCAGTATTCACAGTTAAGCTTTGAAAGTACAAGCATGTGGGATGGCCATCCAGACTTCTAAAGACCCTGCTCCACAAGAACCCTGTCTGTGCAGGAAGGAGTACAGGGCAGGCTCTGCCCATAAGTGGCACAGCACCTGACAGGGCCACTGGGGTCTGGCCCTGTAGCTTTTAAACACATAACAGGCCCAGGCTTGAGGGACAGGCTTAGCTTCAAATGCCACTGTTGTTTCCTCTCCTCTCTGTTTCGGTCCCCACCATTGCTCCTCAAGCCATCAGCAAACCACCCATCCATGTCCACTGTCCATGGGCAGCAGCGCCTCAGCACGGATTTTTAAGAGAGCCATATGCAAACAGAGCCACTGGGCCAAGTGTTGGAATCTGGAACACTAGCAGGCTCAAGCCCAGGGAGGCCAAGGAGCTTCTGGGAAGGGTCCTGGGATCCCTTACTGAAGAAGTCTGAGAGGAAGAGGTAAGGATGGGTTGGGACCTGGCTGCCCAGAGGAGAAGGAGGACCAGAGGTGGCTTCTGTTGGTCAGGTTACCGCGGGTACCATACTTGGCTGGAACAGGACTGATGCCCTCCTAGGGAAGAGCCCAGCTGCTAGCTTGGTACTTGAGGCCATCATTACTGTAGTGTCCTTCTCCCTCTCCTGGGCAGGTCCCAGAGGCCATAGCCCTGTGCAAAATGTGCCATCCTGCCTTCTCTGACCACTACAAATGAGCTATCAGTGTTGACAGCCACATAGGCCAGCTGTGCAGGAAGATGGTCATACAAGAGAGATGGCCACCACACCACCCACCCACCCAGCTTACCACACGCAGTGGCCCCTTGGTGCGGCAGAGGCGGATGAGCACGGCCAGAGGGACACACACCATGGAAGACAGGGCCAGACCCCAGCCCAGACCAATGGCCCAGGTCGGGTACTTATAGACCTTGTTGTAGGTCAGCGGCACATACTTCACGAGCGAGAAGACAAAACAGCCCTGTGTGTGAAGAGGAGATAGAGTCAGGGGCAGACCAGCTGGGAGCAGTGTGCAGGCCCAGCCTCTCCACCTAGTCTATAGTCAACACCCATCTGCATTCAGCACTGGGTCCCGCCGCCATGCCGCCCTGCCTTGGAGCCTGCCAACCATGAACTGAAACCTCTACAAACTGTAAGCTAACAAAAACAGAAAACCTGACTTGACTTTGGGAGGGGCCATCATGGGCCACAGACAGTAGTACCCCTACGCAGCCCCGGTCCTGTGACTCTACCATGGGTGGCACGGGGACCAGGCCACCTGCTCACACTTCTCCCCAAGGTCAGACACCTACAAAGGAGACTTCAGGAACAGGGGTCAAGATTGGGATGGAGCCTTGCAGACTGTACCTGACTTGCCATGGGGTGGTGACTGTGGGATTATTGGGGGGGACAAATATATGCTTGGTAGGGACAAAGGCCACCATGGTATGGTGTGACAATGACCTCCTTTGTTTTACAAGCAAGGAATCTGAGGCCAGTGAGGGCTTGGGATGGCCTGGGTCGCACAGCGCTACCCACTTGTCCAGCATCAGAGCTGCCGGAGGATGGCAACTCATCCCTGGCACCTAGTTCCAAGTGCAAAGGAAAACTGGGTCATGCATGCCCCCAGGGTGTGAGCTGAGTGGCTCACTCAAGTTCCCTGTGGAGGAATTCCCATGACCTTGACGCATGAGGGCATGGGACATGCCTAGGTCACCTCTGAGATGGGAAGCTGTGGCTTTCTTAATCCTCTGTGGGATGTCCCCTCCTGGCCAATTACCTCCACCTCACATGGATGTCTGTGTCCCTACTTGATATCCCAAAGGCTCCATGTCCCAGTACCCCTAGAAGCTTAGTGCCACAGGGGCTACAGAAGCTGTGTTCTGGACAGAGACTAGACTTCTACAGCCCACACTCCTCCTCCGTCACTGTGACCAGCTTTACACACACTGTTCCTTTGCCAGAAATGCTCCTGCCAACAAACTTCTACTCATCCTTCAAAACTCAACGCATGGCAGCTGTCTGGACAGCTGTCCCTCACTGTCCCTGGTGGTACCCAAGCCCACCCCTAGGGGAGTAGCTCCCGAGTGCAGGCCACATAATACTCACAACACAGAGAAGAGGGGTGACGACAGCCCAGCTGTATTTCATCCAGGGTCCAGGCCGGTAGCCAATCATGTCCTCGATACCATCATAGAAGTTGTCACCCCCTGCAAGAGACAGCAGTGAGCTGAGAAGATGCAGTGCCCAGGGTCATACTGCCCGGTGCGAGGCACCAGGGCCTCTCTACACCACATAGATGAGCACTTGGTCAGGGCTGTGGCCCTCTGGCTTGTGTGGCAACCTGGGCAGGCCCCAAATTCTATAGCAGCCACCAAGGTCTCCCGGGGCCATTTCTGGACCCCAGGGTAGGAGTCACAGCCAGCCCAGAACCCCAGTTAACCCCTCTGCCATGTCACAACACCCATCACACCCTGCACTCCAGCAGGAGGCAGCTCAGTCCCATTCTTGCTGTGTCTAGGGAATGAGCTGAAAGGGAAGGGAGGGCGAGCAGACCCAGTACTCACCATAAATCCAGGCAATAACAATACATTCAAAGAATGCAACCCACAAAAGGCATACACCGCTAGCTGCATAGTAGTCAAAGAGTTGAAACACGTACATGCCACCCTGCGGAGGAAACCACGCATGGGGTTGGTGCTGAACTAAATCCTTTCTATGCAGAGAGCTTAGCGAGCAATAAAACCCTAAGGCCAAGAGTGCAGCTCAGCTCTGGGGACTACTTTCCAAGACCCCCACTTCCATCTCTAATACTAAAACAGCAGCACTCAGGAGCCTGGGGCAGGATTGCCACAGTACAAGCCCAGCCTGAACTACATAGTGAGACCTTGTCTCAAAAATAACGAAGAACAAGCAAACATCAAAAGTGGAGACCTCAGGTCTGAGCTGGGCTGCGAATGACCAGTACAACCCTCAGCCTCCCACAGGATGTAGCACCACCCACACTTCCAGCTCCAGGCTCCTGGCTTTTATGTGTTACCCAGCACCCTCGAGGACCTGCCAGGCCCAGGCTCTTTTCCCAGCACAAGAGGAGAAAACAGGGACTGAGACCAGGACACAGCCAGGCCTGGGTCAGTGCCCCTGGGCACGGCATGCCTGGGCAGACTGGGATCGAGGTAAAGTGTGACCAAGGGAGAGTGGGACCCAGCAGGGCACAGCAGGGCACAGGTGCAGGGCTGGGGGAGCGGGTGTGGCACTACCTACCTCCGTCACCATCGTCAGCCCCAGCAGGTAGCTGATGCTGCACACAATGGCGATGAAGACTTCCCGGCGATAACCCTTCCTTAGGAAGGATGGGTAAAGATCCACCAAGGATGTGATCTGTCCCTCGACTTCAACAAACTATGGGAGAGGACAGGCCTGAGTGGTGGCCACGACCCCCCTTGGGCCAGACCTAACTCTGTGGTCACATGCAGGTCCTTCTTAAACTAACACCCGCTCATCACCCAGGCTCAGCTATGAACCCTGCATGTCTGGAAGGATGTGTGGACCCCAGCGTCACCAAAACAAATGCCCTCCTCATTGTGGTCATCTCTAGGCCTTGAATACCAAGCCAAGCCACAAACTTGTGGCCCTCAACACTAACTTACTGAGTGACTCAGGACAAGCATCGGCCTGTTTCCCCATCAGCGACTATGTAGGCAGGTTCCCAGGGCAGTTTCTGACCCTGTGCAATCATTCACCCCTGTGGGTAAACCATGGCTGTGTCTGTGACTTGGGAACCCCTCCCCGGGCTCCCAGGAAGGCCCCTCTGCAGGTAGCATTCTGGGGTGACTCTCAGGTTTACTGAGTTTCCCTGTCTTGGGCCCTCACAGTTTCTCTTAAGAGACACTGCCCTGTCACTACATGGAGAACAGCCCCACTCCTCTGGTGGCAGCACAAGGCCCCACACTCTGCACATGGACCAACCAACATCAGCCCAACTTGTCCAGGTCCCGCCCTTTCAAGGTCAAAAGAAAACCCTCCTATCTATTCATGACAGGAATTGGAGCTGGGTCTGCTCTGAGGTCTCAGGGTACAGCACTGAGTTTAAAAGGCTCGGGGGCACAGGCTGTACTCCAGCTGCCCCAAGCCACCTGATCAAGGCTCAGTTTCCTTCTGCTCCTTTGAGGCTTTGCAGGCTGGCCAGGAAGTGGATGCCAGTGGAGAGAAGTGCAGTCCTGCACTATGGGGTGGCAGGCGTGGAGTGGGGCTTCTGTGGGATGCAGGAAAAGGGAGCGAAGGAGCAGCCATTACAGACAATGCATGCTTCAGCATCAGGCCTTGCAAGAAAGGTCCTTCCCTTTCCCAAGTCAGGAAATTAAAAGACGGGAAGGTCCAGGGCCACTGTGCACCCATCGAGGGCTGAGAGTGAACCTCTTCCCAGCCCCCTACAGCCCCTGCAGGCTTTCCTGTGTAAGGAGATGCTGAGCAAGGTCTGTGACCAAACGGGACCCTGGTGACTGTACTGGCTCTGGCTCCTGGGTAGAGGGTAAGGAAGGCCCAGCTTGTGGCACTCGGAGCTGATGGCCCCAGGCTGCATGTCCTTGAGCACCCCAATACCAACAGTCATCTGCTGGCACTAGACGGGGAACATCCCAGGAAGCAGGAGGGTGTTGTGATCTTCTGTCCTACACAATGCCCTTCCTGGGGACTCAGAGCCAAAGCAATTAAGGCACTGAGCATCTGGGGACAGGTGGCCCAGGGTTGCCCTTAACTGGCTGTGTGTGGCTTTGACAAGGACTCAGTGTCTCTCAGCCTCCGTGAAAGAAGAGGAGGAGGAAGAGAGAAAGAGGAGGAGAAGGAACAGGAAGAGGAGAGAAGGGGAAGAGGATGGCCTATGTTTAGCACAGGCCCTGCTTGGGGAGGCTTGGTATGTGCATGGCTTCCCAGCATAGGAGGATGCCAAGGGCCCTGGTTGCTTGATGTTGATGGTGACATGAGCCCAAGGTAACACTGCAGGTGGGGCAGAGGCGCATCTGGTGATACCTGGCACCCTTGGAATTTCAATCCGGTTGAGAGTGGCATCACTGCCAGCCGAAAACCTCCCTGACCATCTGTCAGATTGCCAGTGCAAACATGCTGAGTGAGGAGCCCACTGCACACACAGCTCAGATGCCAGCTCCTCCATGGCCTGAGTGCTGAAGGCCAGGGACCCAGTTGGCAGCTGACCCCAGGCCCTCTGAGTGAGGGGTGTTAACAACCTTCCCTGAGGTTTTCCAGGACATTTAGTGCAAGAGCCCTTCCTTGCTGGAATGCACGACCCGGGTGGAGGTGGATTCTCCCTCTGGGCTCTGGAAGGGCCTGGAACGGCCCCTGTTGTTGACAAGTTCTGGTCTACAACCACCATATGCTTATTTGGTCCTCTACTTCCAAATCTCTTCACCCTGTCTCCTCCCTGACCCTGGGAACTTCTTGCCGACCCCTGCCAACCAACACCTAACCTTGCCAGCCACTCACTTTTCTGGCCTCAGACAGCTGTGGCCCTTGGGAAAGGAACTGGGACCACATGGGGCCTGTGTCCCATGCCACCTGCCCTGCACACTGCAGCCTTAGCCTGGGGCTGCACACCCTCAACAGCTGGAATGGCCAGCTTGGCCTTGGAAGCACAGGATGGAGGGCACCCTTTGCTGCACAGAGTGCATGCTCTGCATGGATGAGGTCCAGGTGGCTCCTGGCCCACCCCCAGGGAAAAAACTGAGTAATGGCTCAAGTCCTGCCCAGAGGCCCATTCACTAGGAGGCTGAGGCTTGGATGCTGGTGGAGCCTGAGGTCAGGACGGCCACCCACTTGCTGCAGTAGTCTTCTGAGGCATAGTGATCACCTCTTGGCATAGACAGCAGCCAGAGAAGTCAGGCCATGTCACATGGCCCTGGCTTTGGTTATGATCTCCAAGGCCTTGGCCATTTCCTCTTGTTAGGGGCACTGGGGTGGACAGGTGTCAACCTGCTGCTACTGGAGTCCTTCTGAGGGCAGCTACGCAGATACCTACCTGGCTATCCAGTCCCAGCAGGAGGAGCATAATGAAAAAGAGAATTGACCAGAAGGTGGGCAGCGGCATCATGGTCACTGCCTTCGGGTAGGCGATAAAGGCCAGGCCGGGCCCTGAGGAGAGAGCGGGGCATGAAGAGAGGCCATGAGCTACACAGCCTCAGACCCGGCCTCAGAGTGCTCAGGCCAAGATCTGGCTGAGTGTAAGCCGGGTCTGCTCTGTGAAGCAGGAGTGTGGGACTGGACAGGGCTCCCGTTTACCATCTGAGTCCCCTCATGGACCTGGGGCTGGACACGCGATCCTCAGCTGGGACCCAGGAGAGGGCAGCCCCCCCACCCCAGAGCCACCGGCCCGCAGGACAGAGGCCTGGGAGGTCTTCCTACCGGGGCCTGAGCCCTGGATGGACTGCAAAGAAGACGCTGCTGTTGCTGAGCTACTGACTATTACTGCGGGCTGGAAACAAAAGAGCACAGCACTATGCCCACAAGGCAGGGCCCTCTGTGGTGTCCAGGAGGCAGGGCAGAGTCCGGCCAGACACAGTAGCCCCAGCCTCATTCCTGGACCCCTGCCCAGGCCTGCTGGGGCCTGGCCTCCCTTGGGACAGAGGCCAGAGCTGTATTCCTCCAGCTCCCTGAGGTAGCTGCCTTGGGCTTTGAAGCCAGGGCCCCTGAGGAGCCCTGGAATCACCCTGCACATGGAGACATGGCTTCCTCCAGCCTCCACAGGACCTGGGGACAACTGGGGTTACCAACATAGCACTCTGCAAAGGCCAGCCCTAGGGCCTGCCTGTAATGTCCAACCAATTTTGCTCCAAAAGCAAAGCAAAATCCACCCCAAGAAGCAAGACACAAGAAGGACTACAAACGGGAAGCCTGGCACATGTTCTAAAGCAGACACCAGAACCACATGAACGGCTTAAGGATGGGAAAAGAAAACCCACAAAAACAAACTGTTTTTGCAAGAAATTGGAACCAGGAGTCACACTGTAGGCACGACAGTCCCTAACATGAAGGGAGGGCAGGTCCTCCACAATGCAAAGTCAGCTCTCCTGAGATCCCCGCCAAGATAGTGGTGCTGAGCATGGAGTCCTTACCACGCTCAGGCCACCTGAAGGACAAGCAGGACACAAGGATCCAACTCAGAAAAGTCCTGCCCCTCCCAGGACCCCTGGACATGCTCTGTAATTGTTGGCATGTCCATCTGGGCACGAACCCTCAGGTCCCCAAATGCACAGCTCTAGTTCTGGCTGACGCACACCAAGAGAGAGAAATAGTCCAGCCGGACGCAAGACATGAGAAGTGGGGTCATGTCACCCCCACCCACCAGGGTGCTGGAAGAGCCCCAACTCTCTCTGGTTTTACATTTCAGCTACACCTTTCTCCAGCCTCTGGAAGTCCTCACATCCCTCTCTGAAACCCAAAGCTACAGAAGTCCCAAGAAAGGGACCAGAGCCCAGAGACCTCCACTGTCGAGGAACTGGGCTACATCAGACTACATCCCCATAACTGCATAACTACGTCTTCGTGTGACCGCGGCTCAAGCCGGTGCCCTGAGCATGCATCAGAAACATAACTGCTCTCATCATGCAGTTGTTCAGATGTCAGCAAGGGGTTAAGGACAAACGGACAGGAAGAAAACAACTAGGCTGAAGCGCAGAGCACCTCAAGAAGGGCTGCTTCATGCCCGCACCCAAGTGGCTGTCTGGTGACTGGAGTTGGTTTTCTAGTTATCTGCTGAAAGATTACCATTTGAAATGGGCTCTGGTGACCTCGTCCCTGCCACTCCGCCAGGGTACTCAGGCTCTGAGGCCATCAGTAGGGAAAGAGTAGGTCGGGGGCTGGGTAAGAGAGGTGTAAGGGGCTGGGCAGATCCTGAACAAGGGACCATAGCCCTAGGTCTGGGGACAGAGCCACAGCTCCAGACCGGGAAGCCCAGTACACTGTCACAGCAGAAGGCTGAAAGGTGGCCACACCTCCGGAGAGCAGGGGGCTGGAGAGAGACATGTCATGTGGGAGGGGGCAGTGTGGACGGGTGGGTATTTTGCCTAGCCCTAACCTAACTTAAACCCTAACCTAACTAATCTACCCTAACACCAACCCTAGCCTAACTCCAAAACTAACACCAAGGCCAACACCATCTGCGATATGGGCATCAGCCCAGGTGCTCGCTGGCCCTCTGTGTGACACTCAGGTCAGGCCTGGGGAACTGCAGTATGACCTGGTCTGCCCAGTGTGCCTGTTCTGTAGATGTCCCTGAGTCACGGCCTGGGCCTCAACTCAGTGTAGCACAGAAACTTGTGGATAATTGGTGACCCCTGCTTGGGCATGGGCACAACAGGGTATCAAGAGGCCAAAAAGGCTGGGGAGACCCCATCCCTTGTACACTCCAGCAGCTAAGGCGTCCTGGACTCAGGTACCCAGAGCACCATGGTGGAGTTCAGTACTCAGCCCTCCCCTGTGGCTCTGGGGTCCCAGGTCCCACATCCTAGGTTGTGGGCTCCAGGAGTCCCAAAGAGGGGCATGTGGCCAGTGGAGTCATGCCTCAGAGTGACAGTGTGGAGTCCTCTGCCTCCACCCTATGGCAGCCTCCTGGGCCTTACCTCCCCACCCCTGTCCCCTTGTGCTGCAGTGGAAGGAATGAGGAAGGGGGCTGCATAGAGGTGCAGTGTGGCCAGCCCACGTCAGGACAGTGGTTTCTGTGACCAGGAAGGGATGGCGGCCACTTGTGCTCTCCCAACCTGACACCCTCGGGCCACACTGTGTGACAATCCTTGGATGGTGCCTCAGTGCAGGCGGGGCCTTTGGCGGGGGCTTCAGAACCAGGCTCCCCCCGACCCGGGGTCTGGCTTCGCGCCGGCAGCGCTGGGCTCGCACACTAGGTGGCAGTGCCCACCACCACTGCCACCGACACCACCGTACCTGACTCAGCCACATCAGCAATGTCCACCCCTTGCTCTTGTGCCATGAAGCCCAGGATGGAAAAAATTGCGAAGCCAGACACAAAACTGGTACCACTGTTGAGGCATCCCAGCAGCATACAGTCCCTAAGTCACACACGTCAGGGAGCAAGTTAATCACAGCACAGGAAGCTGGGCTCCCTACTGTCTGTGCATGGCACCATGGCGACATGGCCCATGGCACGACACTTGCCTGTACGAGTTGTACTTGTATTTGTTGTAGCTCCCCAGCGACGTCATGGCACCCAGACAGATGGCGTAGGAGAAGAAGATCTGTGTCCCTGCATCAATCCACACCTGGGTAGGCAGGGAGAGAAGCAGGTGCCATCAGGGCCATGCAGGGCCATGCATCTCCTATGGCTAGCAAGGAACTGGTGACAATATTTGGGTTCCTCATGCCACAGAGATGGCACTGCACCCACAAAACGGATGGGAGTGACCATCTTCACAGGGCCACAGTAGTAACCTTTGTAGAGAAAGGACTCTATCCCACCCCATGGAACTGGCCCTTGTCTAAGAAAGGAAAGACAGACTTGAGGCAAAGTTTCAAGCCAAGACTGAGACCATGACCATCATGGCTGTTGTTAGGGACCCGAGTTCTATGGGCTATGTCGGTGAGGTGGCCCAGAGCCAGCATGTAGCTTCAGTGGCTTCAGACTCTGGCCACTCCTCCTCCTCCTACTTGTTCTGCCCTCAAGGGACAAGCACAGTCCTCAGGTCCCATGCCTTTCAGATCCACCCTGCATTCCCAGGGGCCACTATGATAGACTTGAAGTAGGCATCACTGGCTGCAGAGGCAGGACCCCAGCCTGGGGCACACCTCAGGAGTCCTACAGGAAAGATGCTCACAGCTCTGGCTCTGAGCCCAGGATCCCCTGCCCAGCCTACCAAGTCACATACCTGTGGGTCCGCTAGGCGGCTGAGGTCAGGGTACAGGTAGAACTTTATGCCCGCACCTGCACCAGGCAGCGTCAGCCCACGGACCAGCAGCACCAGCAGCATGGCAAATGGGAAGGTGGCTGTGAAGTAGACGACCTGCAGGGACAACAGGCAGTGGGCCTGGGCTGGGACCTGGACAGCACCTGGTCCCTGCCTTGTGGATCTTTGGGTCTTCTCATTACCAGGGCATCATCAAGCCCAGATGATAAGGACAAGGCGGAACAAGTCCTAGCCCTGTAGGATACAGCCCAGGGGTGTGAGAGAACACAACTATTACCTCACTTCCCCTGGTCAAGGGTCACAAGCCTGGGTGCAAAGGCCATCTCTGACCTTCATTTGCTGGAGCACACTGGGCTTACTGCTTAACCTCTCTAGGGCATGGTTTTCCATGTGCGCAGCGGAGGAGCCTGAGGCAGGAAGATTACAGGTTCACACCCAGCCCTGCCCTCTAAGTGAGATCAGGTCTCCAAATAAAACCACAAAGCCTGGGGTTATGGCTCAGTGATTGGGGCCTGGCCTAGCAGCTATAAGACCTAGGTTCCATTCTGGTACAGACATGGAATTGCCTCACAAAGGGGTGAGAAGGCTCACAATGCCATCTATAAGGCACCCAGACTCCACTTACCCCAACATGCAGGGCTGAGCCCCAAGCTCTGAGATCCTAAGACCTTGCTCATGGCTGCTCTGCCTCCACAGCTGGTAATAGGCCACAGCCAGCATCCTCGGCCATCTGCTCCACCATGACGACCCCAGCCCGACCTCTACCACCCTCCCTGTACACATATCCTTCCTCCAGACCAGTTTCCCCAAACATTCTTAGTTCTTTTCTCCCAGGCTGGGACCCCCAGTTCCCCAAGGCAAGGCAGATAGACAAGAACAGGAACAGGTCAGGAAGTCACAGAAAAGGACTGGCCTGGCTCTTCCCTTCCTGTGGATGGGCAAATAGGTGCCTGGAAAGATCTTGCCCATATTACCACACCCTGGCTGTGGACAACAGCCACAGACAGCAGCCTGGCAGGCTCCATACTTCGAAGCAGACTCTGCGGCTAGGTAGAGCCTGGGGCCCAAGGAGTCTGTGCTCTGCCTGTCCTGACAGCCTCTGAAGGCTGCCTTGTTTTGCAGCCTTGTACCCCTGAGAGCCGTGCTCCCAGCTTCCTGGGCTCCCCGGGGTCCTGAGGAGCTGTGCCAGGCCCCACAGCAGGTCACAGTGATTTTCCGCTTACAGAGAACATCCCTGGCTGCTCTAAGCACTTGACCCCAAACCCTGAAGTCCGGGCAGCTAGAAACAATTGTCACTGCACACTGCCTATTGGTCCTGGGGTGAGGAATCGCTAATTCATTCCATGTAAGGAATCTGAAGCTAGGAGCAGGAAGTTAGCCTGGTCTGGAAGACAGAATGGAGACCCGACTCTGATGCCTACACCCTGCTTCTGAGCCCAACAACCCTGCCCAGTGGCCTAACTAGCCCACAGCCACACTGTCCAGGGCTTTGGAGCAACGATGCTGCAGCCAGATCCCGTGGCCTTAAATGTCACAAAGGCATCTGTGGCCGCCTGATGGGGTCACAGCAGCGGCTGCCAGACTCAAGGAGGTCCCCAGGGTCTGTTTGTCTTGGCTGATTTGAGCTGCCCGGGCCAGGCCATTGTTTTGGGACCTCGCCCAGCACTAGGAGGGTGATGCTGGGTGGGGCCCCATAAGTCACGTCTCCCTCCAGGAACTCTGCTCTGTGCCCGCTACATGTCAGCCTCCTCCCTGGCCCAGGCCCCCAAAGCTGTGGTGGGACAGACCTCAGCGTTTCTGCATGGCCATGCCCATCGCAGTCTCCCCTCTGCACACCTGCGCTCTGCTTCCAGCCCCACTTCAAATGACACCCAGGCTTCCTGCTGTCCCGTACCACACCATGCCTCCTGCATTCCCCATACCGCAGCCCTTGCTCCTAGCACATGGGGAGGCTCAAAAGCTCCAGACTGCATAGCACAGCCCCTGTGCTCCTGGGGAATTTCCCATGCACTGTCTGTGTAGGGAAACTGAGGCAGGACAAAGAAAGTGACTCATGTTCACCAGGCCCGCAGTGTTGGGGATCTGAATCCTCACTAAGCTACAGATAAGAGAAACTGGGGCTGAGGTGAGGGTGTCAAGGAGGAAAGAGGGCAGTGTGAGAGGTAGAAGCTCTCTAGGGAGCCTGGGACGCCATCTCCCACCCCTCCTGCCCCTGTCCAGGGAGTGGATTTTTGAGGCCTGGGTCCCAAGATAGCAACAAGACAGCTGAGTATAGAGGGTGCTGAGGCCTGGGAGGCATGGTCCCTGAGGCCAGGCCACTATGTCCTGGAGGACAGGGCACCCACTTTGCTGCCTCTCTTGACCTCTCAACCCTGCAAGGGTTGCAGCCTCCTGGCTGAGCACTTGAGCCCAGGCCAAGATGAGGGCCAGAGACTAGACCGCAGCTTCCACACTGGGGTCCATTTGGCCTTTCCTGCCCTGAGGGTTGTGTCACAGTACTGGGAAGCTGAAGCACATGGGTCCCCAAAGGTGACAGAAGGAAGCTAAGACCCTGCTCAGCCTTGGACTCCTCCCTTCCAAGGGCTGAGCCTCTATCAGTAGTGAGGCACAGTGGGAGCAGCCAGGCCTGCCCAACTGCATTCTCCACCTGTGCCCTCACCTGCCACCCGGAGGCTCCCCCGACCTGGGGCTGCTTCAGTCCTAAGAGTGTCTATAAGCAGGCCCAGTTCAGCACAGGAATGTCACAGGCCTGGCAGCCATGGCAGAGGCCCAAGAGAGCAGGGGCCTCACTACCCTGGGAACCAGTGCCATTCTCGGGGCTCCCCCAATCATTCGCTCTCGCACTACCTGACGATGAGGGGACTCTTGGCTAAGGTTTTCACTACCAGCAGCTACTTCCATAGTGCTAATGTCCTGCTGCAGAATCACAAGGCAACCATACCAAGTCCCCTAGCTACAAGGCAGCCACTGAGCTTCCCAGCTGTGGGTGGATGATATTGATGGCAACGCTGCTTCCCCGAGAACCAATCTCAAGGCCACGGCAGAGATCCTAGCTAGAGGACACCTTGACCAATAGGCCTCAATAGCCATCCCTAGGCTATGCTGAAAACAACCCTTGCACAGGGACCCTGGGCACTGCAGCTGGGGCCTCTGCCATATAGTTGGCTACCCTGCCCTCCCTATGGTTCCTAGTTCAGGGCTAAGAGCACCCGTGACCCGCTCACATGGCTCATGCCACCCTGCTGAACAAGGAGCCTCACAGGCCACTTTGGTAGCCAAGAATTTCATGAACCACCTGTTAAGCCACAAGCAACACGAAGGCAGCCACAGAGGACGTGGGTAGCCCAAGAGAGTAGGGACCTCACCAGGGCTCTGTTCCATGGCATCTGGGGAGTGAGGGCCGCTTACCTTCCCTGTGGAGCGCACACCCTTCCAGATGCAGAAGAAGCACACCAGCCAGACAAGCAGCAGGCAGAGAGCCAGGTCCCACTTGAGCGCGCCAGGGTGATCAATCCCAGGGGACAGGCTCAACACATTGCGCCTGGGAGCAAGCACAGAGCCAGGTCAGTGGGCAGCACCACCCCAGGAACCCCTGTCTCCCTCTTGGCTCCCTCTTAGGGGCCTGGCTAGACATGTGGCTCAGTGGTGAACACTTGTCTGGTACAAGACAGCCCTAGGTGCCATTGTCAGCACCCAAGGGAAAAAGGAGAAAAGCAAAAGTGGGCATTTAGATACAGGATGGGAGCCGGCGTGGTGGCACAGACCTCTAATCCCAGCACTCGGGAGGCTGAGGCAGGAGGATTGTTGTGAGTTTGAGACCAGCCTGAGCTACAAAGTAAGCTTAAGGCCAGCCTGAACTGCATAGTGAGACCCTGTCTCAAAAAGACAAAAAAAAAAAAAGATGCAGGATGGGGTGAACTGGGCTCAGCCTCGGCCAGCCTCAGGCAGGTTACGAAACCTTGAGCTTCATAGTTTTTCATCTGTAAACAGGGACTTAGCCCTTCATGAGGCCTAGGACAACATCCTTCCATGTCCAATGTGGGAGGACTGGGTCCTCTCAGCTCCCATTCACTCACAACCTTGGGCTCCCCTTCTGGCTCTTGTCTCATCTCCTTTCGTGGTGCCCCTGTGGGTTACCCAGGTCTGCCTAAACTGCAGTCCTCAAAAAGGTGGAGTGTGCTGTGGTGTCCTGAAAGGTCTGAAACCCAGACCAGGCCCTAAATCCAGGGTCTGGGTGCAGCTAGCATAGTCAGCTTCCCCTGTGACTGGCATGGCACTCAGAGCTCCAGGTCAGGGCCTGCTAGTGACCCCAGGTTCAATCCCCAGCACTGTAAGAACCAAATGGGGGAGACGGGAGACCCAGAGCGGCCCCAGCACACTGTGTCTCTCATGTGATCCTGGAGACCCCAGGAGTAGGATTAAAGTTTTAAAGGGTGAAGGCACAGGGAAGCTGCCCGCCCCACTGAGCAACACACGGAGAAGCCCACGGTGCTGCCCGTGGGGATGCTGCTGCCTGAGATTACTTGACCTGCCACCCACAGATGGTGCCTGCTGTACCTGGCTGAGCCCAGCTGCCAGCTCCTGGGTGGCTCCCTACTTGAAGGCTGCAGCCTCAACAGAACACAGCAACTCTGCCTCAGTTTCTCTTTTCCTAAGTGGGGACTCATAGCTCCTGCTTGGGATGTTACGAGGAGACTCTTGCAATCACTGTCAGGGTTCTGTCCTGAAGACATCCTTGCACCAAAACTGGCTTACATTTGACCTCCTATGTTCCAGAAGTTTACACAAGGCCTGGAGACTTAGCTCCTGCTCCACCTCTGTAGCTCTGCTGCTCTCAGCACCAACACTGCCCTGTGCACATGGGACAAGAGCCCCTGCAGCACTGGATCGCTCACCAGATACACACTGTAGAGACAAGGAAACTGGGGCCTGCCTCTGAAGCCAGTGCTCTATTATCTTGGATGTCAAAGTCTGATTTTAAGGAAGCTCAGCCCTAGTGTACAAGGGCTTCCTCTATCCTCTGAAACACGGGGCACTGGGGCTCAGGAGAGGGCCACCTCCAGGAGGCCCAATGCCAGGTGTGAGGACAGAGCTGCAAGCAGGAAGAGGAGGGCATGTTCCACCCCACCCAGGCAGCCCTGAGTAGCACTGTGGGGACCTATCTGACCCTGGCTGCCACAGTCCTCCTCCCAGTGACACTGGTCAGGCTGTCACTGGACAGGTACAGGGAAGGTGCTGGGTTACCAGAGCAAACATCTCTCCAGGCCAGAGCAGCTCAGTCCCTACCTGCACCCAAGCCAAGCCCCACTGGTCCTGCACCTGCAACTGGCTCTTGCACTGCTCCTTATGCCCGCTCTCCTACACTGGGCAGATGGTAGTGCCCAGGCTGCTATGAGCTCATGCTGGGCAGCTGCCCACCGCACCCATAGCAAACACCACAGGCCAGCTTTTCTATGCTGCTGGCCACATTTAGTGGGATCTCAAGGCACCATCCAGGGACACGGAAGGCAGTCACCCTGACCAGTAAGCCTGTGTTCCTCCAGTCCTGGCCACACACATGGCAAGACAGCATCTACCCTCCCAAGGCCAAGGTCCAGGCAGGAGACCTGAACGGGAGAGAGCTCAGAACAAAACATGAAGACTCTCAGCAGAACCCAGGGAAGCAAGCATTTTTGCCCTGTGAGGCAGGGGCCTCACCTGACCATGAATTTTTAGAAAACGTATTGTTTTAGACATGGAAAAAGCTGCATCCAAGGGCACTCAAGCGCCGGAGAGATGGAATGGATGCCTTTCACTGAGCCCACCCTTTCCAATGCCATCCCATGCAGCCCAGGCCCTATCTGATGTTCCCATGAGTCCCTTTATTTTGGACCCTGAGTCTCCAAGTCCCTGGGGTAGCAGCTGAGTCCATGGCCCCTCCCACCCTGCATGCAGCACACAGCAGCATTTGCTCGAGGTGATGCCTTGCAGAGGCGACTCACACGCCTACTGACTCTCCTGGCTTTGGTGTCCAGAATAATGTGGGCAGCTTCTGCACTGCCTTCCTGCCTCTGAGCCACAGGGAGCCCTCTGTTCCTCAGCTTCCTGTGAATCCCACTTCCTACAGCCAGTGGCCCTGTGCTATCTTAACCACACAGACACCCCAGGGTGGGGTGCTATATGGGTGAGCTGGAGAAACTTCTACCCCATCCCTACCTTGTCCCACACTGACCTGGGCTTCCTCCTAGCCAGGTACATCCTGCCTCAGCCATCTGTCCCCAGTCACCTATGTTAGATATGGCCCTTACCCCTGGCCTTTACTTCGACCTGCCTGGGGTCCCAGGCCAGAGCCTGCAGTGTGGACATCAAATACTGCCCACCTGGCACAAAGAAGGTGTCCACCCAACACCAGCTGAAGGAAGCCCAACTGCTATTTGGAGAAACTGAGGCTAGACTGGCCTCAGGAAGCCACCTGACATCACCAGAGCCCATCTGGATTCATTCTGTTCTTGTCTCCCTGCAGGCACTACCCCTCTCAGCAACAATCACTGTGACTCAGCTGGGCTGGACCCAAGCTGCAAGCTGGACATCTGCCCCAGCTGACCGCCGCCAGCCACACTTGAGAGGAGAAGCATGGAGTGCGGCCGATGCCTTCCTCTTGACCACAGGCCAACCCGGCCTTGGCCGTGGGCCCTGCAACCACGGCAACGTCATGAAAGGCTGTCGTCCGCCTGCCTGGCGCAAGCCTCTCCTCTGCCTCCTCCAGAGGATGCATGCAGAGACTGGAGGAGGTCCAGGGGCAGCAGGTGGCACACACCTGGGAGCAAAGACCAGGGGAGCCGGCTGGACAGGTAGGAGGGGCCTGGCTCCGCCACAATGGGGTACACATCTCCATTTTAGGGCTCTGCTGGACTGGAACTTGGGTTGTAGGGTGTGGTCATGAGGCAAGGCTCCCATCAGACAGATGCTCAGACCCATGTGATAGGTCCTGAGCTGCAGACCTGGCCACAGGGATAGATGGGTCAAGTGAGGTGACCCAGCAAAGCAGGAGATGCCCCACACCCACACAGTCAGGGAAGGCAAGACATGAAGTGTGGCTGAATGACCAGCTGGATGTGGCTATGTCCGGGTGGGAGTCCCTGCCTGCTCGGCTTGGAGCCCAAGGTCACAGCTCCCCCACCTCAGAGCTTTGGACTTTCAAACCCTGAGTGGCATGGCTGGGAGACAAGAGGGCCACACTGGTGGGGACAGAGCAACCAGGAACCTCCCTATGCCAGGCCTGGTGTGGAGACCCCATGTGTCACTGCTTCTTGACAAGTACTTTGCAAGGAGGACTGGTCATGGTGGGGGTCAGAGCCCCCGACGGCTGGAGGCCTTGTCTGTATACTGCAAGCACTCAGGCAGACTCAGTCTCATGCCTCCCCTTCCCTGGAGCTTCTAGCCTCAGCCCAGGACAGCACCTAGCCTCCCCAGATGGTTGTGGCTCCCCATCCTGGCCCCGGCCCCCATCTCTGACCTAGGCTCCTGCTGCTCTCACCCATGCCTTTGCCGAAACCACCTCTTCTTCCTGGCAGGAGAGGACTGGCTCAGCCACATGTGGAGCCAGGACTCAGGTTGCAGGGTGTGGTCACGAGGCGAGGTCCCTCATGCCCATCTCTTTTCTTTTTGCCTGGTGAGCTCTTACTCATCCCTCAAAGACTAGCTCTTCTATAGCCCCTCCATTTGCAGATGGGAAAGGGAGGCTATAGAGGGGCAGGGACTTGGTGCTCAAGGCTACATAGCCAGCTGAATGCAGACATGGAACCAAAAAGAAAAAGGGGCACTGTGTGGGCATTTACTCCATGAAAACTCTCTCACTGCTCATCTGGACAGGGTGAAGTCACAGTAAGGGAACTGCCATGAGAGGGCTCTGAGGAAAACAGCAGAAGGACTAGGGACTAGGACACAGAATGGGGTTAAGTTGGGAGGACAAAGCCTGAAGGTTCATTGAGGGGTGCCCAGGTTGACCATGTAGCAGGGTCACTGTGTGGCAGACTAGGGTAGAACCCTGGCTACAACATGATGTCCAGGGTCCAACAGGCACGAGAGGGCTCTCCTGTCCTACCCCTCAATGCCCTAGGTATCCCTGACCTCAGCCACATACCTTCTGTGCACCTGTGCCTGCCCACCCCACACACCTCTGTCCGCTTGCTGTGGGCCTGCACAGACGCCAGCTATGCTGTAATCCATAGCAGGTGCTTCATTGCTCAACTATTCCATGAAGGGACTAGTGTTGTCCTGAAGGTACAAACACTCCCAGGGCCCACACAGATTAAAACAGCTCTTGCCCTGGGCTTACCCACCAGTTGCTCCCAAGCTGGCTGTAACAGCCCAGGCTAGAGTTTGAGACCTCAGTCATCACTCTTGGCACCCAGACATCACCACCCATCATGGAAGAGCTAACCCAAGGGCCCACAGCCACCTGCAGGCTCATACCACCCACAAGCAGAATCAAGAGCTGGCCAGCACCAGTCTACAGTTAGCCAGCTTGGAACTGAGTGCTGCACAGCAAGAGCTGACAAGACACAAGCTGGGCATGGTAGCTGGGCAAAGTAGCCATAATCCCAACACTTGGAGGCTGAGACAGGAGGATACTGTGTCAGCCTGGCCAACTTAGTGTGACTCTTTCTCAAAATAAAGCCTGGACTGGGGACAAAGCTCAGGGGCACAGTGCCTGCCTGGTAAGTGTAAGGTCTTGAGTTCAATTCCCAATACAAAAAAGTAAAAAATAAAGATCACAGATACTACAAATCTACCTTCTCACCTTTTCACCGGAGTGACTCCTTCACTCCCCACATGTGTTGTTCTCTGTGTAATAACAGAAAATGCATTTTCTACAACACATTAAGATTGTAAGATCGTTTTCAGACAACCTAAGTACGTGCCCCTGTGTGGGGGACAGCAATCACCACAGGGACCCAGGCAACAACTCACTCCCTTGGCAGGGACAGTGGAGGAAACTAAAGCCTGCGCAAGACCAGTGAGGCAGGGCAGAGCTGGACTCAGCCTCAGACTGGAGCCCCACCTGCCCGCCCTCCCCTAAGACCCACTTACTCCCAGAACTCGGTGACGGGGGACGTGAAGTTGGTGGGGCTCATTGTGACCCACAGGCTCTTGTTCCTACGAAGTGTGTCCTCCAGGCACTTCGGCGTGTTCCAACTTTGGTTGCAGTGAGCCCAGGGCAGCTCCCGCTGGAAGGACTGGAACAGGTAGTAGGTGGCCCAGGCCAGGATGACGATGTAGTACACATTCAGCAGCGACACAATCACAATGGACGCGTAGCCAATGCCTGCCGGCAAGACACGCACATGTCAGCTGGGGCAGGGTGACGCTCCAGGCCTGGTCCACAGGGGTCTCTGACAGTAGCCAACAGGTGTCTGTGGCACAAATGGAGGCTGGGTGGGGGGACACATGAAGGACAGTTAGGGAATGGGATGAGTGGTCAGCCAGTATGCAGCTGGAAGGACTCAGATGGAAAGATGTGGACAAATGGTGAGCTGATGGCTAAGTGCACAATGGAGGGGAGGACAGGTGAAGGGATGCGTGGACAGGTGACAGAGGGATTGGTAAACTAAGGAACAAACATCACAGGTGGCTGGCAGATGAACATATGAAACCCGTAAGTGGGTGGGTAAATGAATAGGTGGGTTGGCTAGACAGGTGAACAGATGGGCAGGCAGATGGGCAGACATGTGTGGATGTCTAGATGGGTGGGCAGACGGGTGGATAGACAAATGGATGTGTGCTGGGTGGATATGCATGTGGTTGCCTAAGGGTGTGTGTGCTTGGGCAGGATGCTGGGTGGTGGCTGAATGGTAGATAAACAAGTAGAAGCCGGGCGTGGTGGCGCATGCTTGTAATCCAGCACTCGGGAGGCTGAGGCAGGAGGATTGTTGTGAGTTCGAGAACAGCCTGAGCTACAAAGTGAGCTTAAGGCCAGCCTGAACTGCATAGTGAGACCCTGTCTCAAAAAGACCAAAAAAAAAAAAAAAAAAAAAAACAAGTAGATAGGAAGGTGAGTGCAAGACAGGTAGTGAAAATTTACTGCAGTGAAATGAATGGATGATGGATGGATGGGTGGGCGGGTGAATAGATGCATGCCTGAGGGACTCTCACATATTGCCATTCTTCCCAATTAAACCCTAACGATAATTATCTGAACGCATATTTAGAGCCAAGCCCAGGACTCTGCACAACCACGACTGTGATTCTTACTAAGTACACTCAGCACTTAGACACAGTCATGCCACTTTATGAGCACAGCAGCCCTAACAAGTGTGCCACTGTGCTTATTAAATGAGGAAACTGGGATACAGAATGACATTTCCAAGGCTACCTGACATGGAGGCTAAGACATGGGATTTGATCCCAGGCAGAAGCCACCTGGCCACCAGGGGGAGGCACTGCCCTGAGCCAGGCCCTGCCCCACGCAGCTCCACAGCAGGCGCCTTGGCCTCATCCATCCCTGGGTGTAAGAGCTCACCAGAGAAGAGAGGGCAGATCTTCTCCCAGCAGGTGATGCCACCCTCAGAGGTGTACTGGCCGATGATGACTTCCAAGAAGAAGACAGGCAGGCCGCTCCCGAACAGGAAGATGAAGTAGGGGATGAGGAACGCACCTGAGGACAGAGGGGCAAGGTGAGGGGCAGGGAGCGCTTCCTCCCGGGCTCCACTTCTCATCTGCCAGGTCCCTGGCCACCTACAGAGCCTTACAGCGGTGCCTATGCCCCCTGCCATCTCCTCCAGCAATACCAACTCAGAGGCCGCTGCCCAGCACGGTGAGCCCTCTCTAGGCGCCCTACTGGCACTCACTAATAGGCTCAGGGGCCAGGAAAACCATGGGCACTAGCCTGGGGTGTGTTCTGCGCCAGGGAGCTCTTGAAGCCCTCCCAGGGCAGCCCTGTGGGGCCAGGACCCCAGAGATTAAAAGGTTGGGTTGTAGTGATCAGTCCCCACTACTTCTACAGCCTGGAAGGGCACTGCCCAAAACCCTCCTCAGGCAAAACACAAAAAGCTCGAAACCTCCACACTTGAGCAGACAAAGACCTACAACTTATTGTGCCTCACTGTGCGTCTTCTGCCTTGATGCCTCTGCATTACAACTGACGCTTGCAAGCCGGGCATGGTGGCGCATGCCTGTAATCCCAGCACTCGGGAGGCTGAGGCAGGAGGATTGTTGTGAGTTCGAGACCAGCCTGAGCTACAAAGTGAGCTTAAGGCCAGCCTGAACTGCATAGTGAGACCCTGTCTCAAAAAGACAAAAAAAAAAAAAAAAAAAAAAACAACTGACGCTTGCATCCCTTTTATGGGGTGCAAAGCAGCCAGCTGTGTGCACGGTGGTTGGTGGCATCAGAGAATCCTCCAAGTCGGGAGGTGCAGCGGGTTATTGAGAGGGAAACAGGGCCCTCCTCACCTCCACCATTTTTGTAGCAGAGGTACGGGAAACGCCAGACATTGCCCAAGCCCACGAAGCCACCTGCCACGGACAGCACAAAGTCGATCTTGCTGGCCCACTTCTCACGCTGGGGCGGCTTTCCCTCTGCCTCATCCTCAGGCCGCGTGCCCGGGCTCTTGCCAGGCGACGGCTTCAGGATGTCCTTGTGGAAGTCCTTCAGGCACAGCAGCTTCTCCTTGGTGGCCATGTCTGTGCCTCCTGTAGGGACAGGGACAGCAGAGCACCGTGGGACTTGGAAACTGGGTGTCCCCTCTTCTAATGCATACCACACCAGTCACCCCAAAGAGTGAGCCACAGCCCACCCCCACACCCCCATGGAGCCATCATGTCCTACAAAACCCAGCAGCCCAGGCAGCCACAGCACTTTCCACAAAACAGCTGCCTGCTGCTGCCAGACACAGACAAACTTGACTTTCTGAGTCCTAGCACTCTAGAGGCTGAGGAGAAGGACCATGAACGCTATGCCAGCCGGGGCTACACAGTGAGACTGTCTCAAAAAGAACTGAAATTAACAATTTTTTTTTTTAAAGACCACTTCAGTGTCACTAAGGCCTCAAGCCTGCCTATAGGGATTGTCTATTTGTGAATACCATACCAGGATGTACCTCAGGACTCAGACCAGAAAATGGGGCTCCCACCGAGCACAGGAATGGACACCTGTGCAGCACACTTGCGACACAGGAATAGTTACATGTCCACAGCAGAAGGCACATAGTGCTTTACCAGAGAAGCCCAAGAAGGCCAAGCACCACCCTGCAGTTCAGTGGCAGCCTATCCAGGCATGGGTGAGACAGAGGCCCTGGGCATTTCCATCCACCTATCTATCTGTCCCCCCCCCACTGGCCATCAGGGCCTGACTCCCAGAGGGCAGAAATTGTGCAAGTTGGGGGCTCTGGCCAAAGGGGTCACAGCTGCCCTCCTCTCGGCTTTGGCCTTCAGATCCACAGGCTGAGATGGTGATAACCAAAGTGGCTGACTCAGCAGGACACAGCCCTGGTAACAATTTATCTGCTTCCTTGATTTTAATTAGTGACTGAAGGCCAGGTGTCATGGCACATGCTGGTCATGCTAGCCCTGTGGGCGGCTGAGGCAAGCCCAGCCTGGGCAATTTAGCAAGACCCTATCTCAAAAAAAGAAAAAAAAGATAGTTGGAGATACAAGACCCTGGATTCAGAAAGAAAGAAAGAAAGAAAGAAAGAAAGAAAGAAAGAAAGAAAGAAAGAAAGAAAGAAAGAAAGAAAGAAAGAAAGAAAGAAAACTGAAATATCAGACTTCAAAGAAAAGTCAAACTGTCAAGGGTCGCTGGAACATAGAAAGGTCAGGGCCCCTACTCCTCTTGGTTATCGTAGGCAACCTCGATCACGCCAGTACACTTGCTCTGGGCAACATCAACTAGGCCACAGCAGAGGCTGGGGGTGGGGGTGGGGAACAAGGGCCCATCACACAGCCGTGCTCCGGGGCCTAGTGCTGTGCTGGGTGGGAGGGTGGCCAGCAGGTATTGCTGGACAGGTGAACCCAAGTGGTCCCTGCCCCACCTCCTCTGCTGTGTACACACAGAGTGAATCACCAGCCTTAGAGTCTTAGACCCTGGGGTGGCCAGGGACAGGGACACGTGCCCAGACGGGTGCCTGGACCTGCGGGTGGACAGGGACGTGCAGCCAGGCCCTAGGGGCTGCGCCAAGGGGCAGCAGCACAAAAGCACGACACCGAGCTTCCCCCACGCCTCCTTCCTCTCCCTGCTCGGGTGGGGACCCCAATTGTTTCACTGTCTGGCGGGGAGCAGACAGAGGCTTCCTGGAGCCCAGAGCCCTTCCTCTGCCTGGCGGGGCATCCGCACGCCTTTCTCTCCGGGCTCCCGCGGGGCCAGAAGGCTCCGCAACCCGCGCCACTGCAAAAATAGCCTAGCCATAGCATTGTTTCAGAGAGAACCTGCACCCCCTGATGCTTATCAGGCGGGCAGCATTGTGGCAGCAGGGTGGGCACATAATTGGAGGATGTGGGACGCGTGCAAGAACAACCCAAGGTGGGCCAGACCCATCCTTCTGGATGCTGCCTGCATGGAGGCTGTGGGGACATCCCAAGGTCAGCCTGGCTTCTTAGCACTGCCTGCACCTTGGGGAGGGTACTGAAGCTCCCAACCACATAGATGGACTGGAAAGGCCCAGCCTGCTTGGGGGGTGGAGCACCCCCAGGCCCTGCTCTGCCCACCATGGGGACTCACAAGAACCCTTGGGAAATGTGGGAGTTACCACTTGGGCTCTCTAAGACCTCATACTGTACAATCTAGTCTCCTATAAAACAAGAACCCCCCCCCCCCCGGGCGTGACAGTGCACACATGTAATCCCAGCACTCAGGAGGCTGAGGCAGGAGGATCCCTGTGAGTTTCAGGACAGCCTGGGCTACATAGAGAGTTGAAGGTTAGCCTATGTCTCAAAACAAAGAAATAAAACTTTGGCCCCCACCCATGGCCTGCTTGCTCTAGCCAGGGAAGGATGGCTGGCCCCTTGTTCCCTAGGAACCCAGGAGGCCCTTCAGGGTTTATAGTTGCTGTCAAGGGCATAAGACTCAGGACCATCTCTGTCCCTGAAGCGTCATGTGCAAGGGGCCTCAATCCCTTGAAGTCAATGCCTCCCTCTGGTGCCCCCCTATCTCCCACAGCCACCTGGGAAGACCTGGCATCTGAAGGTCTCCACCCTGCTCCTCTTCACCACAGCAATCTGGCCACTCATACGTCCCCATGCAGCCACTTAAGGTAACAGGGAAACACAGTGCGCTCAGAGCCGCCCCCCACCCCCAAACTATCTCAGTCCCTGCTGCTGGCCCCAAGCCTCAGGTCAAAGCCTCTTCCTAGCTACTGACCTTGGGCACCTGGCTCAGCTATTCTAGTCCCCAACTACCAGCTGCATCATGGGAGTGATGAGGGTCACATCAAGGTGCATGGGGCTGCTTGGATGGCAAGTGGCACATAGCAGGCCTTCTGTCCCTGCCACCTTCAGGGCTGTAATTACCACAGTCCTGCTGAGAGTGAGGCCGTGGGCACAGGCACTGTGACACCTACACCTCTTGATCTGCAGCAGCCCTGCTAGGCCAGTGGCCCCCACCAGGGGCCGCCAGAGGGACCAGAGAATCACAGGGTCCCACCACCCCAGGGCTGCATCCTGCCGTCCCTGCAGACATGACCTGTTTTCCTTGGCATGGGGCCCAGGGTTATTTTGCAGCGGCTGACAGCTATAATTCCCCATTTTAAGAGCTTCCTCTTCAGTCACTACAGCCCCAGCGATTAAGGGGGACATTGGTACAGAGGCTCTGGCAGAGCCTGCTTTACTGCCCGACTGGAAACGCTCACTTATCTGCTCCCAGCTGACAGCCAGATCCAGACATGCCTGAAGGCTGGCCTGCACGCAAGATCTCCTGGCAAGTCTTGGCACAAATATAGCCATTCAATAGACAGCCCCAAGGCTGTGAGCTTCTCGTAAAGCATTCCTTTTCTCCCCACCGGTTTTAAAGCACCACATTTTTTTTGACAGGGTTGGTGATACAGGCACTCAGGAGGCTGTGGTAGGAAGATTACAAGTTTGAGGCCAGCCTGGGCTACACAGAAAGACTTAGTCCAGCCTGGACTACAAAATAAGACTTAATTTTAAAGACAAAACAAAACAAAAAAAGGGCAAAAGCCTTTTGGGTATAGTACATTAGGGTGTAGTAGTTATAAACTGTTTCCTATTTGTTCACCAAAACCTCAGATTAGGGAAGAAACTTTGTCTTTTTTTTAATTTTTTACAGTGCTGAGATCAAAGTCAGGGCTGTGCCAGAGATCCTGGGGGAGGAGGAGGTGTAGCTTGGGGCCTATGATACCCACCTCCCTCAGTGTCCTGGAGGTAAAGGAAGGACCCTGGGGAACCTGAGACCTCATTGCCTCAGTCAGCCTGCCACCCTTAGCACCTGCCCCCCAAACCTACACCAACCCTGCAGTTGGGTGAGGGCTGTGGCAAGAACGCTGGGTATGCATGCCTTCCACGCCCAGCACCCACCCACTCCACAGTCTGAGGGGCTGAACAAATGACATCTCTGTGCCTTGCTTTCCCTGTCTGGTGAAATCTGGAGGTGAGGGCTGGCCAAATAGCTCAGCAGATTAAAGTACCTGCAAGCAGGCCCAGGGGCCAGAGTTCAATCTCCCGGCCTGCTGTGCCAGCCCCATCCCTGGGGCTCCCTGAGATGGCAATTGAGACTGGGAGTGGTGGCATGCACCCGTGATCCCAGCGCTTGGGAGGCTGTAAACAGGAGGATCACTGGAAGTCTGATCTAGTAGTGAGACCCTGAACACCCTACAGATCCTTCCTTAAAATACAGATCCTTCCTTAAAATACAGGGGAAAAAAAGAAATCTGGAGGTGAAAGTCATACTTATCCCATTGGGATCAACTCAGGGCACACAGGGCAAGTGATTGGCTCTGGGGACAATGGCCACACACATCTGTATCTCACAACACGTATGGCAGGTGCTAAAGAGATGGTTTGGGGCCAGAACCAGGTTTGGGTTCCATATGAGGAGCCAGATTAGGGGACCCGGCCCAGGATGTCCTGGCTTTAGTTAGTGACAAGGCTCTGCACCCTGGAAATGTGAGGCCATCGACTACAGATGGCCTAGCTTGCAGGAAAGTGCTGAGCACAGGAGGGGCTCACACACACCATTTGGCGTCCTCCCCCCACACTGTCATGCCACCTTGAACACATAGGACTAACACGGCCCTGTGCAGAGCTCAGGCCTTCCCAGCTAACTCTCCTCAGGCGCTGCCCAGCTCCGTTCTGCCACCAGGCCTGATATCACTCACCAAGGTCACATTGCCAATCAAACCCCTGAAAAGGGAACAGCTCCTAGGTCTGTCCCAGCCCCCAACATCCTCCTTCTTGACTCCTTGAGGTGCTACTTGTATCTCTAATGAGCTATGTACTCAGTAAAGCCAGTGGGCACAGGGGCCCAGGCTCAGAGGAGTGGGCCAGGAACAGGGACACCATGGGACTAGGAGGCAGCCACAGGAAGGGTGATGCTATGCACAGGGTGTGTTTGGGGGGCCAGAGCAACTCCTGGGTCCCCAGAAGGGCAGGCCCATCTGTGATGTCCAACCTGCATGTTCCTGGGTACCTCTGGGGCCCTGAGTATTCAACAGGTGCTGCTGGATAGGCACACCGAGGTCAGCACTGAGTCTCAGCCTAGCATGCAAGAGCCTGGGCTCCATCTAGCTCCAGAAGAAAAAAAAATCAAAGCTTTTTTCTGTCATATAAAGTAAACGTTTAAAAGATTTAATCATTTAATGGGATCACGTGGTCTGTATCCTTTCGCCATCTGTTCTGAGAAAAGGCTAACTCAAGTGTAACAGCCCAAGGCCTCCTAGGGCCTGGCAGGCAAAGGCCAGGTGCCCAGGACAGAGTTGGGGAGCACAGAGAGGGCAGCTTAGAGCTGCCCAAGCTGGAGTCCTCCCAGGGCCAGATCCTGAACATACACATTCCCAAGAACTCTAGGGCACAGGCATGCGCACACCCCCACCCCCACCCCCACACCTCACACACTTACGGTGTCTTCAATACTATGGGGGCCAGATCATGGGGCATGGGGAGGGGGAGGTGTGTGCTTTGAATATGCCAGCCTGTGGCTGGCCCCTGAGGGCCCTGTGAGGTTGCCAGGAAGCTAGGCATAGTCTTGGCTGAAACAAAGTTGAGAATAATGGGGACATTCTGGTACCGAAGAAAGTGAGTCCCACAGGGTGTGACTTTAGCAGCCACCTCAGGGACAGGGGACAGGCTGTATCTACCTGGGCAAAGTGTCCCATCTGCTGGTCTGACTGCTCCAGAGCACAGGTCATCCACCTGAAGACCCTGCTACTGCCTGCTCAGCCCCAGGCCACAGCCCTAAGGGCACAAGGGGTGTGTGTGTGTGTGTGTGTGCATGTGGCCTAACTGCCCAGTGATCTCAGGTCCCAGATAACTTCTAGGCAGGAGCCCTTGGGCTACACTGGCCACAGGCAGTGAGTGAGCAGAGTTTGTCTCTGTGAAGTGCAAGGTAGGAGCACAATATGGATCACATCCAGCGCCCCACAGTCACCCCTTATAAATTCAAGGCCTGAGCAGGGATTCCGATTGTTCAATCCCCTGAGGAGCTAAGCCCTGACTCAAGACCCTAGAGATTCAGACAGGCAGTAGAGGAGACACAGCAAACAGGATGCAGGAGGCCTGGGGTGTATGACCACAGTTGGGAGCCTGGGCTTCTGACCATAGAGATGTGTATGGAAGAGATCTTGGGGAGCAGTGCCAAGAGCTGGAGATTCCCACGGGCTCACATGCCCCAGGCAGCATGGGGCCAGCCTCCGGGGCAGGGACCACAGATGATAGGGCAAGAGCCTCCACTGTCACAGGCTGGGTGCCTGCTGGGCAGAAGTCACCAACCTACCCTGCACATACTGAAGTAACACAAGGATACTGAATCAGAGAGAAGTTGGCTAGGGGAGCTGGGGACAGAGAAGACCAGGCTGCCAAGGGCACATGCACGCCACCTCCACCACAGGGCCGCAGTCACTGTCACCCAGCCGAAGGGGACATGCCCTGGGGCCAGGCTGTAGGCTCTTACCCCTGGCTGTTTGGCCGTGAGAGCCCCAAGCAAGGGCCTCCCTCCCAAAGGGTGAGGGTGAGTCAGCGGCGCCTCAGGCATCAGCTCACTATGTCACTTTCCTGACACCCCGGAAGCGGGCAGGCGTGGGGGCACTTCCTGGGCTGCCCCCTGCAATGCAGTGTCTGACCCACTTCCCCTTTCATGCTGAGAACCCAGAGCATCTTGGGGGCTCAAGAATCGAGGGGAAGGGCCTCCCTCACCCATGACACCACCACTCAGGCTATGGCGTCATGTCCACTGCTACCACCAGGTTCTGTGGAGCCCGCCAAGCCGCCCTCCTCACCTGGGCAGTGACCCCGCTTCTCAGCACCCTCTCTCTCTGAGGCAGAGGGTTCCTCTTTCTCCTGGTCAGGAAAGGCCCCCTTCCTTCCTCACCACGCCCTTACCTCACCCTGGCTCAGGGCAGCTCCATTAAACTGTGCCAGGACTGGGTGGCCAGGACGACATGACGGTGTCGCAGCATACCAGTCGCAGCTGTTCCGGGGCCCGGGCTCCTCCCCTTGCTGGCCGCCCCAAGTGAGCTGTGCATCCTCCCCAGAGCCTGGTCACAGCCATCCTCCATGTCAGCTGCACCTGGCACAGAACTCATGCACCAAAGTCCACTAGGCATCTGGGAACCAGGACTCCAGCTGGCCGCGGACTGAGCCAAGGGGTGGCCGAGATGTGTGGCCCTGGACACAGTGCCCCCACAAAGGCCCAAGTTCTGCCAGGCTTCTCTCTCTAAGATGACTCCAGATCTTTAGGGTTTGGCATCTATTGCCCAGACTGCTCCCTGGATGTCTCCTGAGAGTGCCACAGGCCAGTGCCAAGACCCACACACGATCAGGCTCAGGCTGCAACAGATAACACAGAGGTCCTGACACAAGACATCCAGTAGATTAGGAGGAACCATACTTCACCAAGAAGAAACTGAGGCTGAAAAAGGGGAGGGACTTTGAAGAGAAAGCTTGCTTACACCTGGGGACAAGGTACCTCTTCTCTCTGCATGGGCTAGTCCAGTGTTTTCACCTGCCCAGGCTGAGCTGGGACATGGGGCATGGCCACCCAGCCTGTCACACAGCATCACAGGAGTAGCCACACCATTCCAGGTGTCCACACCTCCTCTCCACCATGTTCCTCATACCAGACCCCCAATAGCTGCTGGCCAGCTAGAGACAATCTCTAGATTCTCTACCTGGAGCCCACACTCACACCCCCTCTGTCCTGTCCTCAGTGTCTGGCACTGTTCCTCCACTGCCTGGTGAGGTCCCAGGCTCCTCGTCCTCCCGGTATTACCTTCATAGTCCGGCTTTGTGCCAAGTTCTGTGGCCTGGTCCTCGAGCTGCATCCCCTTTCCTTCGCACCCACCACTCAGCAAGCGCTTGGCAACCTAAGCAAGGTTCCGAGGTTCTCCATCTGGAAACGTCCCTGTGACCCGGAGGAATCTGGCATGTGGTAAGACCTGTGGACTTTATGTCGCCTCTGCATAGGAACCTGGGACTTGTCAACTCTTTGAGAACCTAGCTTCAGGAGCCTGGGAAAGGCATGAAGACTGCACATGAACCTGACCTCCAGAGGCCCTGGGGCACCTAGGAGTCTGGGTACACTCTACTCCATTTCCAACAGGGCAGCCACCTGAACCCTCCTCATGAGCCATCAGGCTGAGGCTCAGGAACCACTGCAAGTACCACAGGGCAGGTCCCACCCAGGACCCAACCAAGACAATGGAAAAATTAAGGCCAAGGTGGCTGTGCACAGGGTGATGATCTCAGAGGAGAGGGGACACAGAGATAGTCCCAGGGCGGTGGGGTCCTGGCCACAGCTGCCCAGGATGGGAAAGACACCTTTCCCTGAAGCAGGATATGGGTGGTACTACCAGCTCCCCAGCAGGAAGACCAATGACAAGAGAAGGCTCCAGGCACCTGGTGATCACCACACAGTCAGGTCCCAATTGTCCACACCCACACACAGCATGTCCCAGGTAAGGACGTCCTTCTCTGTTTACCTAGGTTTCTTCAACTACTGTATGGGAATAATAACAGCACCTGTATGGTGGCAGTGTGACAGGGGCTCTACTGCCCTCAGGAATGAGGACAAATCGGAACCAAGTTCTGCTAAGGTAAACTACAAGGACAAGCCCTGCTGGGCATTTCCTGGAGATAGACAGCAGCCGAAGACTTGGATCAGACACTGCTAGGCCCAGCCTGCAACTTGGAGCATCCCCAGCCCTGCCTCTCCTTGACTTGACTATGGCTGAGGAGGAGGGTAAGGGTGGGAATAAGGGATATGGGGGGACCTCCTGGGGCCTGGGTGCCTTGAGAAGCCCTGTCTGGCCTGGCCTGCAGAGTGGCACCCAATAGATAAGCACAGGGCTGTGCCATGAGGCACATGCATCAGAAAGACCACCGCTGCAGCCCTGATGCCCCATAGGCTCCGACAGGCACCCGGTCCCCCTTGAGTCCCCAGCAACTCTGGGCCAGACCTTCACCCCATGCTGCCAAGCGAGCCAGGGAGCTGCCATGGGCCTCACTTTCCTCTTCTGTCAAACCTGGATAAAACAAAAGCACCACTTCTTATGGTACAGTGCATGGTGTACACCGCAGAACCAGTTTGGGGTGCTGGGGCTGGAGGTGCCCAGGGAGGTGACCATCCAGGGGCCCACACTTCCCCCTCTCCACAAGGCTCTCTGGAAGACCCAGAGCTGCTGTGACCCACAGTACAGTTCTCAGAAAGGAGGTGCAGCGCAGGTGCCCAGCCCATGGCTGGGACTTCCCTCTGGCCACTTCCCTCAGAGACTGGGGTTCCCACAAAATACAGCTAACCAGAACCCCCCACCTCAAGGCAGGAGTAGTACCCCGAAGCCCAGCACTCTGGAAGGCCGAGACAGAAGGGCCAAGAGTTTGAAACTAGTCTAGGAAATTTAGAGAGACTTTGTCTCAAAGTAAGAAAATAAAAATGGTGATGAGGAGGAGACAGAACATTCCCTGGGAGGCTAACTGGGACTTGTCCCTCTAGCCCAACCCTACACTTCCTGCAGGAAGCTAGCCAGGGCTCTGGGGCAGGGCCACCTGTCCCTGAACATTACTGTCATGGCCATTCTCTGCCTCCATGCTTCCCACTGCAAAAGCTGGTGGGGGAGGGGGGTGGTGATGTTGCCAGTTTTGTGCCAGGTGTGGCCAAGCACCATGACCTCACTGCGCAGGTTTCCTCTTCTACACCAGTCTTCAGGAGTGGCTGCTCATGTCTCCTAACACTCCAGGTAAGGAGGTCATAGCCCTGGCTCTGACCCCACAGCTGCCCCGCAGCTGCACCACCTGCACCCAGAGGTGCTGGGTGACAAGCCAGAACCCCTCACTAAGGTGCTGAGGTCGTGACCTTTGACCCTTAGCTCAGCCCTCAGTCTGACCCAGGAGGAACAGGAAGACTGGAGGTGGTGAAGTTGTTTTGTCATTTTGCAAATCACTGGCAAGGATCAAGTGTTAGCCTAAACCATACCTGCACCTGAAAGTCTCAAGTTTGGCAGTTTGTAGTTGGCACTTGCATGAGGAAACACCAGGACAGGCAAGCGGGAGGCCTGTGTGATCACTGAACGCCCACAGGTTCGGATAGACTTTCTCACATTCAGCCTGGCTGAGCACAGAGGTGGCTAAAGTCCAAGGAGGTGGCACTGCAGCTAATCTCAGTAGTGGAATCTGGGGCTGTCCCCCAAGGCCCCTCCCTGCCCCAGCAGGTCCCAGGCCCAACCCATTCACTCAGTCACACCCCCACCCCCAGCCCCAGCTGCCATAGAAAGCCTCCTCCTCCTCCTCCTCCTCCTGGGCCAGGGCACCTGCGATTTAGGCCACCTCTATAAATAGGTAAGAAAGTATCCTTTAATTTAATTGACTCACCTATTTATTGGTCACCGTGACCCTGGTGGCTGCATTCTACATTAAACCCTCCCCCTCCCCACTCACTCTCAAGTCCCAAGGTCTCAAGTTTACTTCCTCCACCTCCACCACATCCCCTAATCCATCACTTTGAAGCAGTGAACAGTGACCTCAGGGTGGAGGCTCTACTCTAGCCTATGTGAGTGGCATGACCTGAGGGGACAATGACACCAGAGCTGGGGTCACTATAGTCCTCCCTCCACAGGCTCTCACCTCATGGAGAGTTCCCTGGGAAACTGAGGACAGCAGCCACACACAACTCCCCCTTGCCTTTCCCACCATTGGACATCTCTTAAAGTAAGACCACTTAGCTACATAAAACATAAATCACATGGCCCTGAAGAGCACCCAGCGCTACAAGGTGAGGACGCAGGTCACCAGCAAGCCTCAGGGCCATCTGCACACAGCCATAGTGGCCACAGCCAGACCCCACCTGGCCCCACCTTTTCAGGATGTCCTCTCCTCCTCCCGCCTGTGCTACTTTATGGCTGTCAGCAGAGATCTCTGCAGCCTCAGGGGCTGGGGTGCAGCTCAGGACAAGCAGGGCAGTGTGGGCAGGGGACCTGGGTGTCCTGATCCCAGTTCCTCAGGGATGTATATATCAGGGCCGCCTAGGCTGCACATCACTGAGACTTCAGTCCAGCAAGGGCCTGGACCACTACAGGGCCAGGGCTCTCAGTTACTCAAAGGTCATGCTCTTGATGCTGAGTTCTAGGTGCCCAGCGATTTCCCTTCCTGCTTCCCAAAGCTGCCAGCAGTGAACAGGAATTTTTCTTGGTGACAGGAAGGTCTGAGGAAAGGGAAAGGTCCCACTTCTGGCTGTGGACACATCTGAGCTGGGCCCTTAGGTGAAGAGGTGACAGCTGGTGCTGTATTTCTCAGTGACAACGTCATTGTTTAAATGTGACAAGTCATCCTGCAGCCTTTGGGTACAATGATCAGAAGAGGACACCATAAGAAGTTACGCTCCACCTTCACTTGGGAAGCTAGAGGCAGGAAGGTTGCTGCAAGATCCAGGCCAACCTGGGTTACAGAGCAAGATCATACCCCAAAACGAAAAGAAAAGCAACTTTCCAAAAACCAAGCCACATCTTCCTTGAGTGCCAGAGACTGGCAGCTCCCCTCTGCTCCTTGTTTGGTGGGGGCAACTGAGTTCAGCAGGGGTCAGACTTGGAGATGAGCACAGCCAGGAGGCTGTGGCAGGTAGCCTGCAGCCTGTGTACCCCTGCAGGCACCTACACTCCTCCAGGTGGCCTTTCCTGCAGGCATGGGGGCAGGCGAGTGTAGCCCAGTGCTGCAAGGAGCCAGAGCCAGCAAATGCTAAACAAGTAAGACACAGCAGGGTCCCTCACTAGACGGTTCCTAGGCACTGGAGGCAGCGCAGGAAGGCGTGAGGGTGGTGCAGCACCCCACCCAGGGCATCTGAGACCTCAGCCTGCCCTCTGACCCTCTTCCTAGAGACCCTGTCATCTCCCAAGGTGCCCTCACCACCTGGGGATGCTCACTGAAGGCAATTTTAGAGGGAGAGTGAGCAGGCTGACCCAGCAGCCCTGTCCCATGATGCCACATGTCCCATCTTCCCTGCCTCCCTCACACCTGTGGCCCAATCAGAACCAGACCAGAGGGCCACTGAGCCCTCTGTTACCTAGAGACAGACAGGTATCAGCTGTTGACATGCAGCGATCTGCCACGGGCAGCAGACACCACACAAGATACAGCACACGGAAGTCCTCCTAGACAGGTGCCTATGCTTGGCCTGGTAGCCCGGCCCAGACAGAGGACCCAAGGCTGGACACTTGGGAAACTAGAGGGCCACATGCTCCCAGAGCCATACACTGTCACCTCCTGCCTCAAAGGCCTCTGAGGTCACCACACCCCTTCACTTCCCTGTGGACATCATACAGCCACAAATGTGCCACACCCCCAACCTGTATCCCTTACAGAGGATGTCACATGGACACAAGTGTCACCTTCCCACCCCTGGACATACACTCGCATGGGTGGTGACCACTTTCCGTTATCTGGCCCGAGCCTTACACACAGAGTCCCATCCCCAGCACCATCAGAACCTCTTCTGGTTGCTGGGGCCAAGGGCCAGGTGGCCTGTGGGTGTCACCAAGCTGACCCCAGGGTGGGGCTGACTACAAGATGCAGAGACAGAGATCAACCCTGTGGTAGGCACCTGGTGTCCAGACTCATCCTCCCTGGGATGGGAGCAGGGGATGCTTTCTGAGAAGCCATCTTCCCAGAGGCACCTATCCGCATCCTAGGTCCCCACAAAACTCTCAGCTCCTCATTATCCCCGAGTGCTGACAGGGTACTGAGGACAAGAAGCCTAGGGACCATATATGTGCAAGTGAGGGGCTGTGAGTGCCACCTCTGAAGCTGTGCTGATTCCCTGAGAGGGAACCACCCAGATGCGACAGTGCCCTTGTCCCAGAGTGGCCAATAGGACACACTTGCTCAGAGGAGCTGTGCACTGACATGCACAAAGGCTTTGTGTTTTCCTCCCTAACCCTCAGAGCTGGAGGACAGCCCACATGACAATGCGCCACAGTGTCACAGGACTGAGGAACCAGAAACCACTCCAGGCTGCATAGCAAAGCCCAGCAACACCCACAAATCGGGAGCCCAGGTTGCAGTCCTCTACTTCTGACTCGTCTCAGACCAGGAGCTGCTTTCTGCAAGCAGAGGGTGGGGCAATCACATGCTCTGCCCTCAAGGGCCTGCTGTGGGGTCCTCAAGTGGTGGTGACACCCCCTTCATGCCCACAGACAATGGGCATGGAAACTGGGGTGGCCCCTGGGTGTTCATGACATGGGATGTGCATCCAGATGCCCTAGGGACAGGCAGAGCCCGTCGGCAGCCATACTCACCACGGGCAAGGCCTGGGTTTGAGCCCCCGCAATGAATGAAGTACAGAAGTATCCCTACTAGGCTAGAACTGCGGTGTCCCGACACACTAGCACAGAAGGACCCCGCTCACAGATGCACACGGTATCACTATGCTCCATTACATGAAGTACGTCGGCCACACTCGCAGTGCTGAGCTGTCTTGAAGAAGTTCAGGGCAGAAAGCAGGGGTCGGGGACAGCTCAGTGGGGACTGCTGCCTGGTATGAATGGCCTGGGTTCTAACCGCAGCACCGCCAAATGTTAAAACACAGCAAAAAGATCAGGGCAATCCGTCATGTGCTACATTACAATTACACTACAATTAAATATAGAAAGGGATTAAACCAGAGAGAAGTTACAGCCAGTGTATTCTGTCACCAGGGACTAATTAGATAAATAGTTTGCCCAACACATTAGGGCTTGGGCCCCAGACCGTGCTCCTCCCCGCAGCTGTGCTGCTTGGTGAACGTGGGCTTGCGTACCTGCACCAGCAGCACCACCCACTTGCATAGCTGCCTGCAGTCACTGTGTCACTGCGGGGCACGGTCAGCTGAGGGGACCCCACGCAGTCACAAATCTAAAAAGCTGTTGGCCTTTCAAACAAATGATCTAAGTCAAGGAGCCAACAAACCTCTCTTTTAACCCAGAAGTATGTCATGGAGGCTGAAATCACACTTCCACTGACATCCATGCTGGGGCTGTTTCAAAATGAAAATTCTGGCCAGGTGCCCTGTAGTCCCAGACTACACGGGAGGCTGAGGCCAGACTGCTTGGGCACAGGAGTGAAGGACAGCCTAGGCTAATGTGGCAGGACTCCATCTTGAAACA
Organism: Ctenomys sociabilis; assembly: GCA_004027165.1. NCBI lineage: Eukaryota > Metazoa > Chordata > Mammalia > Rodentia > Ctenomyidae > Ctenomys > Ctenomys sociabilis. The sequence continues at coordinate 43,413 of PVKA01000601.1, read as the reverse complement.
CTAAATTTAAAAAAAGAGTACTTCTCATCATGTGTACTAAATAACACGAGCTGTCTCTGGTGGTGGGAACGCAGATGAGCTCCGTTCTCCTGAGACTCCAATGCCTCCTAAATTCTCTTCCTCTGTGGTGCTGGGCTGGACTCTGGAGCCCTGCACACTCCCAGCGCATGCTCACCATTGAGCCACACCTAGCCCCTTTCTGCGACTTCCGTGTGAAGAATGTGCTGCCTTTACAGCACAGCAAGCCCTCTTAACCACTGCTTCGCCCTCCAGCTGTGCTGGCTGGAGGTGGCAGGTTTGTCACACACATAGAATGGGGTAAGGGGCCCTGGAAACCTCAGCTGTTCCAAAGGAAGGCTGAGGCAAGAGCACCCCAAGTCCAAGGCCAACTTGAGCTACTCAGTGAGAGCAAGGAGCATCTTCTCTTGAGGCCACCAGGCTCCTGGGAGAACAGAACTGGCCCTCACGTACTCAGGCTGCTCCACACATGAAAGAGGCTACCTTGCTTTCAGACGGCAATGCTGTCCAGCCCCCATTCCCACCCAAGTTCTGTGCCCGTGAGGGCCCTCTGTGGGCCCATGTTAGAGGCCGGGAAGGTGAGACTGGGTAGACTCAGGGACTGACCTCAAAGTTACCCAGCAGCCAGAGCTGACAGTGGGGTTACAATGCTACCCTGGGGCTGGAACCCAAACATGGGACCCCCTAGCTCCTGGCTTCCCAACCCATTAGCCAGCACCCATTGAGAGGATCACTTTCAGAAGGAGGGCCATACCCCGGGGGTGACTGGGTCTCATGTGACAGAGTGTGGTCATCCTAGCATCTGCCGTGTCCAGAGTGAAGGACTTTGTCAAAGCCGGGCTTGGTGGTGCAGGCCTGTTATGCCAATACCCAGGCTCTAAGGGATGCAGAGGAAGTATGGGGAGTCTCTACCTGGAAGTAGATGCACATTCTAGCCACATGGTGGAAGGCACCTCCTGAGGCCTTGGGAGTTCACACTGTATGCTCCAGGTCGGAACTCCAGGTTCAACTCCCAAGGGCTATATGGCATTGGAAGAGCCAATCACCTATCTAGGCTTCAGTTTCTCTCCTTGCCATACAGGCAGCATCAGTGTCCAGCTCCCAGAGTCTGCAGAGCCTATAGCAGTGCCCAGCCACAGTACCAATAGTGTAAGAGCCACTCTTCCAGCTGAGTGGGCCCTAGAGCAGCCGGTTTCCAGACCTCTAGTGACACAGTCCTTTCAGAATTTCACTATGTAGTCCAGGACGGCCTCCAACTCACAATGATCCTCCTGCCTCAGCTTCCCAATTCTTGGAAGACAGGCAAGTGACGTGACACCCAGGGGCTACAACCAGGGGCTGTTGTTTTCTAAACAGAGGACAACCTGGCCCACAAGTCTGGAAGACCTAGACTGGGCCTGGAGCTGGGTGGGTGCGCAAACCACACCTAGGTGTTTCCTGATGCAGGCGGGGATGAAAGGGTGACCTGCCAGGGTTGAAATCAACTGCATCAGCTGAAGAGGCCATTAAGGACACCCGTGACCTTCAACTGAAGGCAAACTAAGCAATGCTGTAGGTAATCAGCAGGTTGTGAAGGCTGGAGATTAGATAGCGGACTCCAGGATGCCTGGCTGGGGCCCATAAAACAATGGCTCTACTCTTGCAAAACTCAGCAGGACTGGGTAAAGGGGTGCCCACGCCTACTCTCGGCCCAGTGATTCAGCAGAAAGCCCTGGGCCTGAGGGTTCCCACAGAACACAGAAGAGGAGAGGGGCGAATGGGGCTGGGGCCAAGACAGGAAGTGCACCGAGGCTACAGCCATTCACTGTCCTGCTCTGCAAGCACCCCCAATGCTTTCAAGATTTTAAAAATTTCAGAACCTTGAGTGTGATAATACACATCATTTTTGATCCCAGCACTCAGGAGGCTGAGGCAGGAGAATCATTCTGAGTTTGAGGCCAGGTAAACCAAATAAGTAAACAGGCCCACCCTCCCAAAGGGCCATTCCTGAATGCTGAGGGCAACATCTTCAGCCCATGGAGATGGTATGACTACTCACAGGCAGGAAGCTCCTCAGTGGGGGCTGCGGTTCTGGATCTGGACCTGTATAGAGGAGGGGACACTGTCAGGGGGGCCTGCGGCTGGTGGAGGTAGTATGTACCCACACTCATGCACATCCCCCTCACATATTGTTTTCTGACTTAGGATTAGGCAGCCAGGGGCCACCGCTCCCCAGGACTGGAGAAGACTCGGCAGGCTGTGGGGATGTGGTGTTTGCTTTGGGTTTTTATACCGTGTTCTGGTTTTCCAACACCCCTTGGTTGAAGAGGAGTTAGATGAGGCAGGACCCTCTCCTGATTCCCAGAACTTGAAGATGGGCACATGGGGACCTGGCCTTGCAGCCCTGGAGTTCCCATCGCCATGAACAATGGGGCTGGGAGGATGTGGGCCCTGGCTACCAGCCTCCTCTTCAGCCTGCCATGCTCCGCTTCCCTGGGGCTGAGGGTGGGTGCTGCATCAACAGTCCATGGGCACCCCCTATGGCTAGATCCTACAGCTGGCACAAGGGATAAAGGTGCTGCTGAGCTCATCCATCCCAGAGGATGTGCAGCTAGTACACTAGGTGGGTTGGGAGACAAAGAATTCAGTCCCAAAGGGCACTGAGGAGGGTGGCTCTTACGGGGCAGAGAACGGCACCGTAGTCCTCAGCACTACCCTCTTCCCCAGGTCAGGACCACTCTAACCACAGCTGGACAACAGGAATGATGGCCAAGATGCCCTCCCAGGCTTTGGAGGGTGCCTTCTGTATATGCAACAGAGAACAGCAGAAGAGAAGAGAATGCACAGGGCACAAAGGGACATGGAGCAGCAAAGGCAAACCAGCTCATGGCCCAGACTCCACACCTGGATGCAGCCACACCTGAAGTACTCAGCCTTGGCCTTCTCCTCGGGGCATTGACTGGAATGCCTCCTGTTTGCTTAGATTTAAGCTCATTTTTGCCCACAGCGAAACTATGGGAGCAGCCCCCACACCAAGTAGGACTGGCTTCATCACCTCACTCTCCGCTGGGCCTCCAGACTCAGTGCAGCGGAGGATGCACACAGAGTGCTGGGCTGCAGAGGACCTGCTGTGTGGCACCCAGGCAGCCCCAACTGGGTGTGCTTATCACAGTGCAGTTGGCTCAGAAATGGGGTGTGGGGGGTGCCTGCGAAGAAACCAGCAGCAGCCTGGGAGGGGCTGTACCTAGCTCCTGCTGAAACATGGGCACCCCCCTTCCAGCCTGTGCCTGCTTGGGAGTAGGTGGGCATGCACTGGCCATAGCCCCTCGCTACCAACAAAGCCCCCAAATACCATTGGGTATGAGGAGAGCCAGGCAGCAGGTCATGGCAGGCGACCTGACCCAGCAGGGAGGAGGGCTCAAGCCGAATCTGGGGCAGCCCGCCAAAGCCTCTGCAACATGCATCCTACATCCTATTTGGCTGCCGTAAAGTCTCCTGTGGCTTTTGGACTGAGGACCGCGAGCAGCAAGAGGCTTCCCATAGGCAGCCTTTCCAACATGGCACCAGCCCAGGGCCTGGCCCTGCCAGCTCCCAGCCTGGGACCTTGGGGGAGTTACCTGGCCTCAGCCAGGATTGGGGCTTTCACCTATAAGATAGGAAGATAATGGCCAGGTACAATGACACATGCCTGCAACCCCAGCACCCAGGAGGCTGAGTCAGGAGGCACACAGCAAGGCCTTATCACAAAATAAAATAAAAGGTAAACTGCTTGCCTAGCATGTATAAGGCCCTGGTTTCCATTGAAGCATGAAAAGAAAGACTGAGTCTGATTCCAGTTGGGCAGCACCTGTTGCCATCATGACTTCAGTTCATTGCCCTGTGATAGGGTCAAGATGTGACCAAGCCACTGGGACTGCCTGGACCTAGGCTTGAAGTCAGGTAACAAAACAAGACATGAGAGAGAGCCCCAGATACCCCTGTCTCTGGCTCCACATGGCTGGAAACAAGGTAGGACCTGGAGGCTTTTTCCTGAATGAGACCTGGCAAATCTGTCACCAGGACCCACCTGTCACAAGCAGTAAGATGCAGGGGATAGCACCCAGGTGGCAGATTAGGCCTGGCAACCTCTGTTCCTTTCTGTATACACAGAAGTTTTATACTCAGAGACACCGAGTTCCCCCAGCTGGTACATGCTGCCTGGGAGGGTGCCAGTGGCCTAACCCCCACACAAGAGCTCAGTGAAGCCAGGGACTCTGCAGTGACAGGAGAGGCTATGTGGTACCAGGGTGGGCGGTCATCAGGTGCTCACCCAGCTGCAAACCCAAGGAAGCAGCACTGCTCCAATCTGAGCACCAGGCAAGAGGCACTGTGGGGAGAGGGCAGCAGGCCGAGGCCTGACTACCGCCAGTGCAGCAGAAAACTAATCCAAACCCCTGGCAGGCCCAGGGGAGCTCTGGGTGGAGACCCTTCCCCTCTGTAGGTGGGTAGGGAGACAAGCAGCCTTTCCCATGGCCTGGGGCTTTATTTCCTCTTTTTTCCAGGTTTTTGTGAGGGAATTTGTTGTTGTTGGGGAGGATGTTTGAGACAGTCTTGTCTTTGTAGCTTCACTGAACTCTCAGATACTCCTGCCTCAGCCTATCATGCTCAGCTCTAAAGTACACTTTTCTATTCATAGTGGATAAAATATCCATGTTGTCCCCCAGAGGAAGCCAAGTGCACCGGCATCCTCAGGGTTCCAAACCCTAATTCTGGAGGACAGCTGGCTGTGTGCAGACTAACAGGGCCCCAGGGGGGACAAGGATGGTCCTGTGGGTGTCCCTCCTGCTTGGCAAGGCAGCAACTGCTGGGCAGGGTACTATCTGCTTGTAGAACCAACAACCAGTGCCATCTAGGACTAGACAGTGGGACTCACAAGGCCACAAGACTAGCAGAGGCTGGGGACAGCCCTGATTGTACCCGGCCGCTTTGCTCTATGGTGTCCCAAGACTGTGTCATCTTTCTGCAGTGCTGGGAATTGAACTTTGGGCTTGCACATTCCATGCAGTAAGTGCCAGCTCCAGGCCCAGACTGCCCACACATTCACATCACAGTCCTCCCTCAGCAGGAGACCAGCACTATGCTCCTCTGTGCTGTGCTGGGCACCACTGGGAGCCTGTATGCCACAGCCAATGCCCACTGCCAAGAGAGCACTTTCCCTTCCCACAGCCTCCGTCAGGCCAGCAACAGGTCTCAGAACCAGGCACTGAGGTACACACCTGTAATTCCTGCACTCAGGGAAGCTGAGGCAGGAGGACTACAATATGGAGCTCAGCCTGAGCAATTTAACAAGACCCTGTCAAAACAAAAACTTCAAAAGAGCTAAGAATGTAGCTCAATGCAAAGGCTGATGCCCAGTACTGCAAAAGACAAGAAGGGAAAGGAGAAAATGAAGAGGAGAGGGGGGAAAAGAGAAGGATGAGGGGGAGGGGAGGGTGGAAGGGAAGTGAGGGGAAGGAGGGGGAGGGGAAAGAGGAGCATGAGGAAGAAGAGGAAGAGTAGCAAGAGGAGGAAGTAAGGAACTTGGGCTCTGGGTAGGGCAGGCTCCTGGGGCTGAGGCCTCTGGTCTCTGCACACTTCCACGCGGCAGGGCCATTACAGGGCTTAGAGAGCAAACCCTTCCTGAGCAGGTAGCTCAAGGCTCCATTAAGAGCACGGGAAAGGATCCATGGGAGGAAGCAAGGGCTTGAGAGCTCTGGGAGCCTGACGTTCTCAAATTGGCCAGCCTTCGCGAGTGCAGAGGAGTGGTGAACTTGACCTCTTGGCACTAGAGAGCCATGGAAGACACTTGAGCTGGAGCCGCACATGGAGGCTTGGCAAGGCAGCAACTGCTGGGCAGGGCACTATCTGCCTGTAGAACCAACAACCAGTGCCATCTAGCGAGGGAAGGATAATCCTTGAAATCACAGCCAGAGCAGCCTCAGGGTGGGTGGCAAGACCCTCAGCCTGGGACCATCACTCACTGTGCCAGCCCTGCCCTGCCAGGGAGCCCCATCCAGAACCCACTTGGCAACCTGCCCAGCAGTGCTCAGCCTCAGACGCCCCTTCTCACCAGCTGACGCCAGGATTTGGGGTCTTGACCAGGGCCAGAGCAGGATATGGCAGTGCACACTGGCCATCCCAGCACTCAGCAGGCTGAGGCAGGAGGAGCACAGTAAATTCGAGCCCAGCCTGGGCTACACTGAGATCAGTCTCAGAAAACGAACAGCAGCAGTAAAGCACAAGGCCAGGGCTGAGGTATGAGCCACTGGCATGGGGTTGGAGTAGGTGTGGGGTGTTTCCTGGCTCCCACCCAACACCAGGAGGCATCTGCAGCATGGTCATGGAGCTGGTGGGGTGTTCCGCTAGCCCTCAGAGGTGTCCACAGGCCTGCTAGTGAGACGGAGTGTCTGGGGGCAGGGTGCTTTAGTCAGCCCCACCATCCCCACCAGTTTACTCAGACTCCACACATCTTGAGCGGAGGGTAGGTAGGAACAGTCATGGGACATCTATAGGTGAGCTCCTCTCTGTTCCACCTGACCACAGTATCACCTGCCTGGTATCCTGCTCCTGTCCTAGAGTGCTGTCCCCCAGCTCCCCAGCTACGGGAGCCCAGAGTGTGCTACCTATCACTGCCTTCCTTGCCTGTTGGTACACAGTAGGTACTCAATACACACGCACCATGGTGAGAAGAACAAATGGGCTCAGAGTTCAATCAAATTAACCAACCTGAATCCTGATATCCACCCTCTCCTGTAGTCCTGATACCCAGCCCCCTGAGATGTGTGGGCTGGACCAGCCCACCTCCCTGGTGAGTGAGCTCCCCTCTGGGGTGCTGGAAGGACATTACTGCCTCATGCCAGATGCTCAGTAAGCAGGGGCTCCTAGCTAGGCACAGGGACATACCTGGGGGGAGTCTTAGCTATGAGGTTGAGGAAAGAGGTTCTCTGGAGCCCAGTCTGAGCAACACAGTGGCTCCACCTTGAAGAAAAAGGAAAAAAATAAAGGTTCCTTCCCAGGCTGCTTCTCCGTTGCCCCCAGGGCAAGCCAATGGCCACTGAGGGTATGGAGACTGCTCACAGTGGCCCCACAGGCAGACCCCACAGAGGGTGCTCCATTCTGACAGAGCCAGGCACACATGGTCTACTGGGGAGAGACCAAGCATAGGCCCAAGAACACCACAATACTACTCCGCTCTGGCCACATGACACCCAGCCTGCTAAGCAGGTCTGGAAGGAGCCAGGTCAGGGGGTGTCAGAATAGGGAAAGGACCCAGATGCGACCACAGGGCTAGGCCTGGGGGGCCCTCGAGGACAGAACAGCAGGATATGCAGGCCACTCTGACAGTGCTGAGAGGATCTCTTGTTAGTTTGCAGTTTTATATCACTTGAAGTGTATTATTTATGTGATTAAAAGTAAATCTCAGGGCTGGGGACAAAGCTCAACAGTCTAAGCACCTTCCTGGCAAACACAAGAACCCAGGTTCAATTCCCCAGCACTCATGCCATGCAGCTGTGCTGGCCACCAAAACTGGGTGTAGTTCTAGCACTGGGGAGGCTGAGGCAGGAGGATCATTATGAGTCTGAGTTTTATGGCAAGACCTTGTGTCAAATAAATACATAAAAGATTAAAAAAATGTTTTTAAAAAGTAAATCTTCTCAGCCAGGTGTAGTGGCACACACTTGCAATCCCAGCACTCAGGAGGCTGAGGCAGGAGGATCATCACTAGTTCGAAGCCAGCCTGGGCTGCATAGTGAGATTCTGTCTCAAAAAACTGGAACAAATAAGTAAATAAATAAATGTGAGTCTTTTGGCAATTTCTCATGAATCAACATGCATGAAGCTCCACTCTCAGACAAATGAAAACATGTCCGAAAACAGACTCCTGCTTGCATCAGCAGCTTGATCTGTGAAACTGTCCTGCAGCAACTACACTGCCCTCACCCACAGAGCGACCCCAAGTCAGCTAGGGTCTCCCCTCCATATACAGCCCACAGTGGTAGCAGATCAGAGCCCTACAAGTTTAATGGTGTCCCTGGTAAAAAAACAAAAACAAAAACAGAACAGTATGATATGTGTAACAAAATCATACACAGGAATCCTCTTTCTTGCCATTTTCCTCTTAACACTCCAGGCTGTGGGTTTCACTGTAGATAATGAGAGCTGGGAGAACAGGGACAGGAATAGGGGACCCCAAGTACCTCCATGCCTTATTTTACTTATTTATCTGTATGTGCACTGGAGGAAGCCTGGGGTCAGGCTGCTTGACACTGTGCACACCGTCCAGCACCTCAGTACTTTTTTACAGTCCAAGAAGATACAGGGGCACACACCTTGCAGTCCCAGTGCTCTGGGGTCAGGGTTAAGTCAAGAGGAACATGGAGCTTAGGAGCTCAGGTCCAGCCTGGGGAGCACAGAGAAAACTCCAACTCAATGTGGGGAAAAATTTCATAACACAAAACTTATACAGTCCTACCTCCATTGATTTAAAAAGTCTATCAGATCATCATTTTTCCTTGAGACCAGGGATGGCTTTGGTTGCTAGGATGGCCCCCAAACTCCTGGCCAGTCTATCTCCCTACCTCAGCTTCCCCAGTGCTGGGATCACAAAGGCCATGCACACGTGGGCCACTGTGCCCTGACCAGATGAATCTAATGCCTAGCCACACTGCTCCCTACCCCAACACCTTTACAGCTTACCGGGCTTGGTTTTGGAATAGAAAAGCAATCCTCACTCTCTATCTGGACTGCTCTAGCATCCAGATGCAGTCTGAGACTAGGTGGGGTGGGAGGTGACCCCACAGCCCTGTCAGTAACACTCTAAAGGCCCGGGACGCGCTCCAGCAAGGCCACAGCAGGGACTTAATGGCCTGTGTACCTGTTAGACAGCATGTTCAGGCCGCGCCCCATGTTTACAGAAAGCGCTCAGGGCAGGACTCACTGGCACACAATACGCTCCGTGCCCTGCCCAGCAGCCACCCCGGATCTCCTGGAGCCCTGCCCAGTTCCTCACTTAGCACCAGGCTCTCTCGGGTGCCCCCAAGCTCCTGGCTTTTACAACTTCTGCCCTGCTGTCCCCAAACCCTGTGGAATCCTATTTCTATCCCTGCTGCCCTCCAGATAAAACCCAAGCCACTTACCCAGCACCCACAGCCCCACCATCCTGCTCCTGCCAAATCCTGCCCAGAACTAGAAGGGACTCGGGGGACATGTTCTACAAACATACTCAGCCACTCTGTGCCATGGTGTCTTGGCACCTTCTGTGTCCCAGGTATGCGGGCCATCCTGGCCAACCACACAAGACAGTAGCACTGACACAGCCTGACCTCAGAAGCCATACTCCTCAACAACAACTTGGTGGATCCCCAAGTCTCCCATGTCAGTACAGTCTCCCACAGCCCTCACCCCAGCCACAAGCTCCTGGAAAGCCGAGCTTCTATCCCAGCTCCAACACCAAACAGAGCTGCCTCAGCAGAGTTTTCAATCACCAGCTAAGCTGCACATGGAACCTCCTTCTCTCCCAAAGGCCAGTCTCGGTGTTTGCAGACGCAGCCTGCCACAAAACCCACGGACCTGAGCCCTGGCTCAGGCAACCCACGTGAAAACTGGACACAGGCACACTAGTTTCAAGAATCTGCCTGTGTTGGGCCCTTCAGCAAAGTGGGTGCTCTGAGCTGACACAAAGGACACCCCAGCTACTACCCAGGCCCTGGGGGTAGTACCAGGCACATTCTCAAGAGTCCCCACAGCTGACTTTGGCTCTCCTACACTGGAATGCACCCAGTGACCACAGTTACCATGTAACTGGGACCTCTGGAGAGATTGTGAAAGGCTCTGGACACATGGGGGTTGAATAGTCCTTTTTAGGCTCTAATACAAACACACGTACCCCCAGAAATCAGTGGCCAAACTTCCCAAGTCCAAACCTGCGGTTGGTTGAGGGAGATGCCCTTACCCCCTAAGTATTCTAGGAGGCCCTCAGTCAGCCCATCTGTAAAATGGATGGCACTGCCTCAGGCTAAGCAACTCTGCCAAGCAGCTGCGGCTGGGGGTACACAGGCTGACTACCACTGTGGAGTGCGGTGCTGGGTATCTCAAAGGACAAAGGTTTGGTGCTACACCTGACCCTTGCCACATTCCACAGTGACCTGGGGCCGCGTGATGTCCTCTAATCGGAGCCCACAGCCCCACCGGCTTTACAGCTTACCACGGCTTAGGCAGCCTGGCTCAATCCTCTCCAGCACACAGCAGGGGGGTAGCGTCCTCCCTGCCTGGGGAATCATCCAAGGTCACAGCCCTCTCCAGCCCACTGACACACGTTGCCCATCCTAAGGATGAGAAAACAACCCCAAAGGGATGTCCATGGCCAACAGGAGTGCATCCAGGTCTAAGGCGACCTCCAACCATCCTACCAGCTCTCTAGAGTCATAGTTTCCTGAGGTGCCCCCAATACATCTTTGCACGCCCATGCACGCCCCACCCCTCGGCTCGTGCCACCCCGCACTGCAATGACTCCCTGTGATGACTCCCTGATCGCGGGCAGGCGGGCAGGCGGTTGCTAAGCGCTTACCCGCTCGCTCTCATAAAAATAAACTCCTTCTGGCTACAGACGCTGGACCAGATCCCCTCCCTTCTAGCCAACAAAAAAAATGTTTTAATTTGAAAAAGATCTCCTCCGTGACATTTGTGTGCTCCTTGGCGATGCCAATTCAGGGCGCTGTGCTCATGTACACTTGGGGCCCGCAGACCCCCGATCACGGCCACCACGTCCTCCACCTCCCGGGTAGGGGCCGGCCGGAGGTGGCACTGGAGGCCGGGCAGGACCAAAATAGCCAGGCCCGGCTGCCTACCACCCAGCGACAGTGCCCGGCACACCGGTGTCAGTACTCGACACACCCCGGCGTTGGTCCCCGGGCCCAGTGCTACCCAGGGAATATGCGAACGTCCGCTCCGGGACTGCGGGAGTCCTGTCCCGGGCGCGCCCCTTTCCCGTCCCCGCGCCTCCGTGGCCACCCCGACCACCTGTCCCCAAGCGAGGCCGCCCGCCACCCGCCACCCTCCCGCCCCGCACCGGACGGCGCCCGGACACAACGGCTCGGGGACACACGTGCACGCGGCAGACACAGCGCCACGCGCTCGGCCTTGGGCTCGACCACACGGCGCCCGCCGGCGGACGCGGGCGCGAGACTGGGGACCCAAGCACTCTGAGAGCCGGGCCCGACAATGCCGCCCCCACCCGCCTTACCAGGCCTGCTCCCCGTCCACCGCGACCCCCGCAGCGAGAGGACCCGCCCGGGCTTACCTGGGCGTGCGTGTGCGGCTCCCCCAGACCGGGCTGCCCGCCGACCAGAACTCCGGGCTCGGGGCGCGGGCGCGAGCTGGCGACGCGGAGCGGGTGGCGGGCGACTACTGCGTCCCGGCCTCGCGCGGCTGTTGTCTGAGCAGGCGGCTCTGCAGCGCCCATCCTGCCGGGTGGAAAAATACCGGCGGGGCGGGGCAGTGGGGCGGGACCTGGGAGGGGCCCAGTGTGGGGGGCGGAGTCTCATCGGAGTGGGGCGGGGCCAAGAGGGCGAGGGCGGGATGAGGCGGGGCCCGGCCCAGAGCCCCGCCCATGAGCCCCGCATCGGCGCGCGCAACCGGCCCCGGAGCACAAAGACCCGGCTGGTGGAGGTTGTTCCCTCGTGTCAGCGCTGACGCCTCGCGACAACTATCCCAGAACGCTGCTGCTTCCCACTGGGCTCTGGGGAGCCCCGAGCAGCCTCCCCTATGCCTTGGGCAGTGCCCCCTGGGATTCCAGTTGAAAGCCATTGTGGGCATGATGGCCGGTGGCGTCCAGAGCCTTGGGCTCCCCGCGGTCCTCAACAGACAAGCCGACCAGCAAGCCCCGTGGTGCTTCGCCAGGAGTGCACGGGAGCTCCTGTCCCGACACTTGCCGGGTCCCCCCATGAACAGGGCCCTGGCTCTCAGGGCACGTGGGCCTTGCAAACCAAAGCAGAAAGGCCGAAGACCCAAGAGTGGTTCCAAGATGGCCCCTGCACCTGGACTTCCCGGCCCAGCCCAGGGCAAGTCCTAAGGGGTAAGGTGGAAGGGGGAGTCTGACCGTAAGGGGCTGGGGGGTAGAGCCTGAGAGCAACAAAAAGCCCAGAAGATGAAGCTAGGATCTGGAGGGGTCTGACTGTTGGACCCCTCCAATGTAGGAGTCTGCTAGCCCCGCAGGGCAGGTGCTTATCAGTCATTCCTTTCATTATTTATAGATATTTGGTTTCTTTGAGACACTGTCTGGCTATGTAGTCCACGATGGTCTTGAACTCAAAGATCTACCTGCCTCAGCCTCCTGAGTGCTGAGATCACAGACCTGCACTACCGTGCCCAACTACATTTAACTGTATTTTGATACTGGGCTAGGCCATGTGCTCAGGCTGACCCTGAACACCTGGGCTCTACAGTCTAAAGATTCTCTTGCTTCAGCCTCAGTTACCTTTCTGTAGCTGTTTCTGTGAGTTAGGCTCTGTGCAAGACCTGTAAATGCAAGCTTTTCTCCTTATAACATTGCCAGAGACCAGCACCAGTATTTCCTTATTTATTTATTTATTTGGTCTCACTGCCTAGATTGGACTCATAGTGATCCTCCTGTTGATAGCCTCCCAAGTGCTGAGATTACAGGCACGTGCCACCAGGCCTGGTCTCAATCACTCTCTCAAACTCCTGGCCCCTGTGTTTACCTCAGCCGGAGCTTTAATCCACTGAGCTATTTGGCAGGCACTTCCTTTTTTTTTTTTTTTTTTTTTTTTTTTAATGGAAGTAGGGGTTGAACTTAGGCCCTTGCACTTGCCAGGGAAGCGCTTATTCTACTGAGCCATCTCCCCGGCACCCTGGCAGGCTCTTCCTTATTATAAAGAACAAAAAATTCAACTGAAGAGAGCCACCAAGGGACGTGAGTCAGGAGGCCACTCATCTGGTAGATCTGGTCCCAGGCCCTAGATGTAACTTGTGGCACTTAAACCCTTGGGCCCTCAATTCTACCAGAAAACAGCCCTAAAAGCTGAGTGTGCTATGCCTGACTAATCCTAGCACTCTGGGAGACCATTGGAGAAATGAATGTAGGTCTGAAACTGATATGGAAAGCTAAAAAAAAATCCTTCTGAGCTTTGTGGGGGCCTGCCCATTAGCTCAGTTGTTTAAGTGACTGCTTCAATGGAGCAGCCAGGCTCATGTTGCTGTGGTTAGATCCCCAGATCCCCAGATCCTCAAGCGGTACCAGAAATGCCCTGAAGGCATCCTGAGCCATCCAAAAAAAAACCCTTCTGATGTGGAAAGCTGACCCATATAGGCAAACTCATTAGGGCCCACCTCAGTCAACATCAAACAATGGGGGTACCTTCCTCAATGCCCCCCAAGCCCTACTCTCCCCTGCCACAGGAGTGTCTGACCTCTGTGAGTAACAGCAGACAGTAGAGGCTTGGGCCTCAGTTTCTTCTCTAGATCCCTATTAACTCCTAAAATGGGGCCCCAAATTATTCCTACTGGAGTTTCTGGACCTTTGCCTCAGAGTACAGTGGGGCTCCTGCTAGCCACAGCAGTCTCATTTTAAAAGGCTTCCAGGTTTTCCCTGGTGTCATCCATGTTGAATATATAGGAGAAATCAAGGTTATCATTCAGTCTACTCAAATCACCTCAGACACTCATATTCAATTGGTCATTTTTCCCATGGCAAAAATTGGAAGATTTATAAATAAAAAAAAGCAATCCAAAGATTTTAGATCTTCTAACATTTATTGGTTCAACAGATTAAACAAAACCACCCCAAGATAGAATTGACTATTAAGTAAAAATGTTTAAGGGCTATTAGATGCAGATGCCAATGCTTCAGTTATTGCCCAGCACCCTTCCCCTGGCGTGAAGCATGGCCTCTGGATGTAGTGGATATGGCCACTACATCCCTACAGTGGTTGGGCAAGATTACTTACCCTATCACAGTGCTAAGGTACTAACTTGGAGGGATGTAGAAGGCCTTTTGGGATATTTCTCTCCTTATGTCCTCCCCCATGTTCTAGTCAGTCTATGGGGTTGTAACATGGGACCATTTTTGGCTAGATCTAACTTCCTGGTAAGGTCTCAGTTGTTGCAACAAGTTCTCTGTCCTCTCAAGGGCTTGGTAAAAATAGTCAAGGGACAAAACAACTTCTTTGGCAATAGGCTACTCATCCTCACATTTTGCAGGAGGGGCCTTGATCTCTCTCCCTCCCCATGGATGATGTCCAAGATAACTTGGATGTTTGATAACCCTGTTTGGGTTGAATAATAGCCCCTCACTAAGGCGAAGATAACATCAGCTCATACACTGGTTAATGAACAGATGATGGGAGGAAACCTAGAATACTCCAATAGCCCTTGAAATACACCAGTTTTTATGATCAAAAGAAAAGGAAGAGCCGGGCGTGGTGGCGCAGGCCTGTAATCCCAGCACTTGGGAGGCTGAGGCAGGAGGATTGTTGTGAGTTCGAGACCAACCTGAGCTACAAAGTGAGCTTAAGGCCAGCCTGAACTTCATAGTGAGCCCCTGTCTCAAAAAAAAAGAAAGAAAGAAAAAAAGAAAAGGAAGATGGAAACTGCTACAGGATTTGTGGGCAGTCAGTCAAATCATGGAACCTACAGGAGCACTGCAACAGGGATTGCCCAGTCTTGTAGCTATTCCTTTACATTTTTCTCTTGTGATGATTGATTTAAAAGACTTATTTTCTATCCCTCTCTACCCTCAGGATTAAAAAACAAACTTTTGCTTTTAGTTTACCCTCTATTAACAATCAGGCCCTTATGTGACACTTCCAATGGTGTTGCCTGCCACAGGGAATGGTGAAGTCTGACTGTGCCAAGAGCTTGTGGCTGTGGAATGACAGGCCTATCCATCTGCATACCTTATCCATTACATAGATGATGTTCTTCTAGCACGTGAATCCCTATCCATCTTACATCACATGTTTATCTAATTAGATGATACTCTTCACAATACTCTAATGATGGCCACCAAACAGGTACAAACTATGGCATCCTTTTCATAATTGGGACATCTTATTCAGCAGAAACATTGTGCCCAAACTGTTCAGATCCAGGTGAAACATCTTACAACCTTAAATGATTGCCCAGCACCCCATAGACTGACTAGAAGTAAAGCAGACTTTACTTGTAACATTAATTGGCTCCACCTAGCTCTTAAGCAACTACTCATGATTCAAGTCCTCTCTTCTACATTCTCAAGGGAGACTCAGCCCCTACTTCTAAAAGAACACAATAGAGATTAAAACTGCCTTGGATAAAGTTAATCTGGCTTTCTCTGCCAATGCTTTTAATTATTTTCCCAACTCAGTGTATGCCCACTGGGGTTCTTTGGCAGTCTCAGGGTCCCTTACAATGGTTACATATGCCACATGCTCCACAGAAAACTATAACTTCTTGTCGTAATGCTGTGGCCCAGCACTCGGGAGGCTGAGGCAGGAGGACTGTTGTGAGTTTGAGACCAGCCTGAGCTACAAAGTGAGCTTAAGGCCAGCCTGAACTGTGTAGCGAGACCCTGCCTCAAAAAGACAAAATAATAATAATAATAATAATAATAATAATAAATAATGCTGTGGCAAAACTGATCACATGTTGATGAATGTGTACGATGCAACCCTTTGGTCATGAGGTACAAACTATCACTGTTCCCTTTTCTTCAGTCCAGCAAAAATCGTTCTGGCAATTTTCCTTCTTTTGGCAGTCTGCACTGGCTAACTTTCCTGGTGTTATTGATTGTCACTATCCTACAGGTAAATTAATTGAATTTGGTTCCCTCATGCCCTTTTGTCTTTCCTTCAAAAATAAGTTCAGTCCCCATAGCATGGGGCAGCTTTTGGGTAGGAGAAGTGATGTAACAGCCCCCCTTCCAGAATACAGAAAATAGGTTTCTCTTCTGCACAGAAGACTGACTTACAAGCACTTATATGGGCTCTGCAGGATCATTCACCCACTCCAATTAACCTCTTTTCAAATAGTGCTTATGTCTGTGGTGTAATGTGCCACATTAAAACTGCCACTAGGACAGCAGATAGCTTGGCAGTCTAAGCACCTGCCTGGCAAGTACAAGGACCTGCATTTGATACCTGGTACAACATGTTGTGCCAGCCCCAGGTTCAAGGCCAGGCATGGTGGCGCACACCCCTAATCTCAGTGCTGGGAGGCTGAGACAGGAGGATCACTATGAGTCTGAGCTAGGTAGTGAGACCCCACAGCAGATACATTTTAAAAAAATGTTCCTCGTGTATAATACACCTTCCCTCACCTTCTACAGGAGTCAGTCCCCTAGTCACCCCAGTCATCTTTGGCAGATGGATGTCACACACATTCCTGAATTTGGTTATCTGTGCTGGGTCCACACGTCAGTGGGCACTTCCTCAGGATTCATTTTTGTTTCTGCCCACACTGGTGATGCAGCTAAACATGTCATTGCTCACTGTTTGGATGCCTGTAGTGTCCTTGACTGCACATGAACTCTTAAAATTGACAAGGGCTCAGCATACACCAGTGCTGCCTTCCAACAGTTTTGTAAAACTTCATATTTTTCTTATCATAGGGATTCCTTATTACCCTCAAGGTCAAAGAATTGTCGAATGTACTTACCATATGTTCAAAATTCAATTACCAAAACAAAAAAGGGGAATCTTTCCCTACAAAAGTTACACCACATAATAGACTCTACTTGTCAATATACACCATTAACTTTTTAAGTTCTACAGATATGAGCACAGCAGCAGAAAGACAATTCCATCATGTAAAAGAAAAAGGCTAAGAAAGGTGGAGAGATCTCCCGCTTTACAGTGGAAGGCATGCAGTCCACTACTTACCTGGGACAGAGGAGGATGCTTGTACTTTTCCAGAGAATGCCGAGCAACCTATTTGGGTACTAGAGCATGCTGTCAGGCTATATCATCACGCCAGATCTGGAGAAGTTGGCAGTGATAAAACTGGATTTGAAGTGGGGCCTATTGAAGGAACTGACAAAATGGCACTCTAAAGTCTAAATAAATGATAAAATACAGAGGGATAATTGAGCTAAAAGTTACCACTATTAAAATAAAATACAGAAATTTAAAATATGCATATTATAGATAAAAGATTATTCCTTCAAAATTTTTCTGATAAGAGATCTCTGCTAATTGAAGAATAACAAAATCTGTCTATATATAATTACAAATTTCCAAAAATTGTAATAGAGTTACTATAGTTAAGTTTGGCCAAAAATATATTTGAGTGCATTCTTATTTTGTAAAGATGTTTATGTGTTCTGTGTACTTGTTTATGTGTTTGTATGCAATTCTATGAACAGCTGTTCTTTTATTTGAGCTCAAAACTTTTTCTCAGGGGCCGGAGAGATGGGTCAGTGGAATAAGCACTTCCCTGGCAAGTGCAAGGGCATGAGTTCGATTCCTGGTTCTGAAAAATGAAAAACAAAAAAACTTTTTTTCAATCATTTGTTTGTAATACCATTTGGGGTATAGACTTAAAAGCATGCTAACTTTTCCTAAGTTATCAACTCGTCTAAGTGATACCAAAATTAGTTTACTAAGAGCTCATTTAAAAATTAAGCTAATTAAACAAAAACTCCTTAGAGTGGGGTGAAATTGTTGGACAGGACTCCAATTGGGGAATACAGGGGTGGCCAACCTTTGTTCATTCATAAGGAACTCCCAGTCATCTCTTTTGGGAGACACCCAAAATAAATTAGTCATTGGAAAAATAAAAGTTTTTTTTTTCCATGACAATAATGTTTTCTCATAAAAGGTGCTCTCGGTTCAAAACTAAATTAAGAAACAAAGGTTTTCATGTATATGGTAATTCGTTGTTGGTCTCACAATGTATTAAATGTATTCATCATTCTAGAAGTACAGGTGTTCTAAAATGTAAAGCAAAAATTGCTTATTGCAATAAGCCTTTTCTTTCAGATTTATACCTCTGCCTTTAACAAAAACTTGTGATGTACATCCTATTAAAGAACGACAGGGGCCGGGGAGCTGGCTTAGTGGAATAAACACTTCCCTGGCAAGCACAAGGGCCTGAGCTCAATCCCCAGTTCTGCCAAAAATAAATAAATAAATAAAGAATGACAAATTAGGTTAAATTTTTCGTGTATTAGATAGAGATAATGGTTAAGAGGGTTATGTTATGTCAAAATGAAAAGATAAGTATGTTACAAAATGTCACCAGGATTGTCATGCTCTAAAGTTACATATAGTTTTGATTTGTAAATTTATGTCTAAAAATATGCAACAGTTGTCCATTCTAGAAGAATTAAAATATTAGAACATCCATGTCTTAAAGAAAATAAAAGTTCCGTTTGTGTTCTTAGGTGTTTGATGTTCAGATAAAACAGTAATGTCATACTTACTGGCTCCATCACAGGGTAATGTCATTAAGCTTCCCTTCTGGATGTTTAATGACTGAGATTTGGAGACCAGAAAAATGAAGAGGCATATGGCCTAGAGAACAGCCAGTATTTCTGCCCTAGCCTTCCTAACTCAATAAGAACATAGAGAACCTCTGCTGCACCATCAGTTGAATCCCTGACTTTTATTTTATTTATTTTATTTTGTAGTATCAGGAATTGAACTCAGAGTCCTTGATTTTCTGATCAAGCAGGTTATGGGACCACAGAGGAAAATGATCAACAATGTGTCAAAGGACAGTCACCTGGAGAGAGAAAAAAAAATCTCTTAAACTTTCACAGAAAGCAAGTTGGTCAAGCATTGGCCGTGACTCATCCAGATGGCTGATACAGAAGATGTAAGAGGTGCTGTACATGGTTGCAAGGTGAATCTCAGGGAGTTTTAAATGGCCTGGATAGAGATCAGGAAGTTAATTCTTATTAATACAGGTCTCACTCTAACTTGATCTTAACCATCCAGTAGAAAGAGTAACCATGAGATGTGAAAAGAAACACCACAATAATATGCTAAGCTGTTAAAGGATCAGACCACTAACAACTTCTGACAATTGCCAGCTGTACTGATAGCTCACTATTATTGTGGACTGTTGGACTGCATAGGGTCAAATTGCTGAATATAAGTACCAGAAATCTCTGGAGTGGCATGAGGGATGCTTAGGCAGGTGTCCCCGGGCCACCCTGAGACAGTGATTGAGACTGGGCATGGTGGCACACGACTGTAATCTCAGCACTTGGGAGGCTGAAAACAGGAGGATCACTTGAGTCTGGTCTGTGTAGTGAGACCCTGTAAACCCTGGACTAAAATACATTAAAAAGAAAAAGAAAAGGTCTTCGAAAGAGTTCTCCAAACAGCTTTTCCAACTGCAACAAAACAAAAAAGGGAGAGATGTTGGGAGCCACTGAAGCTGGAAGTTGATCACCTGTATGAGAACAGGGCTAGGCTGCTTCAGTACCTAAAGCAGTTAAGCTACCTCAGTCCTGAGAAAAGCATCCTGCCTGGTCAATGTCAGCTGTTAGTCACTGGGAAACCTTGTGTCGCATGTTACTAACTTTGCAAAGATATAAATAAATGCCCCTACTGTTGTTCTGGTGGGCCTTTGCCAATCAGGATGGAACCCCGGCCCCTACACCTGCCTAAGCATCTCTCATGCCACTCGAGAGATTTCTGGTACTTGTATTCAGCAAATTGACCCTATGCAGTCCAATAGTCCACAATAATAGTTATCAGTACAGCTGGCAATTGTCAGAAGTTGTTAGTGGTCTGACCCTTTAACCGCTTAGCATATTACTGTGTTTTTCACATCTCATGGTTACTCTTTCTACTGGATGGTTAAGATCAAGTTAGAGTGAGACCTGTATTAGTAAGAATTAACTTCCTGATCTCTATCCAGGCCATTTAAAACTCCCTGAGATTCACCTTGCAACCATGTGCACCTAACCCACCTAACCCAGATCTTGTCTTCTTGTCTGTCTTTATTCCTGCTGTCGTTTCTCCCCAGGGTACACTAAGACACCAGTAAGTTCCTAAACTCAAGCTTCAGTCCAATTTGAGCAATTGATCAATTTAAGGAGACACTGCCTCAAAAAATGAAAATGGCTAGGGAGCTCAGTGTGAAAGCCCTGGGTTCAGCCCCCAGTACAATGCAGCAGACGAACTTGTCCAAGTACACAGTCACAGAGAGAAAAGAGGAGGAGCCAGGAAGTGCTCCTGCCTCTGTTTCAGGGAATGCTGGGAAGGAGCTTGTCCAACAGAATGGCCACTAGGGAGAGCTTCCCTAAAGCCAAGGGACATACAAGTATGACACAGACCTGCTGTGAGCCCTGTTCCTCATCCATAACTCCTCACTGAGCTCTATGAACTCCATGCCTAGCAGAGGTAAAGGCAAGAAGGTCCCTGTGAGCCCTAGTGCAAGGCCATACTGCAGCAGGGACCCATCTGTCCACAGTTCCTGGCACCAGTGCCACAGCTACCTGCTGGCTCATCTATGCCACCTGCTGGGCCTGGCCCTGGCAGGCAGATCCTGTATGACAGGTGAGCTCTTGGCAGCAGAAGGGGCCTTTGAGAAGACACCAACCTCCAACTCCCAACCCTACTTCCAGATGTGGCTCACCCCATGTACCCCCAGCCCAATGTCCTGGGCCCTCTGACGCCCGATTCCTGGCCTGGGCAGTGCCCAGTGGGACCTGGAGCACAGGGGTCATCAGAGAACACCACAGATATGGCGGGGGTGAGGGGCAGAGAAGGGCTTACTTTTTTCTTGGTGGGAACAGGAGAAGGCCCTAAAGCCATACCTACCAGGGACAGAGAGAGCACAGTTCACTGGCCACTGCTGCAGACAGTATAAAGGGCCACCCCAGGCCACCACAACCCCTTCCTCTAGAGCAGCTCATCTGTGAGCTAGCAACCCTGGGCCTGAGAGCAGTACTTATCTGTCAAGCATTGGACGGGAACAGCAATACTGATTTAAGGACCAGAGCTTGTGGGAGAAGTTGGAGTGACCTATAGCAGGCCCTGAAAAAAAGAGGAATATTTTATTTAGTTTGTTTTGAGAAAGGGCTCCCTAAGTAGCTCAGGTTGGCCTCAAACTTATGGGCCTCCTGCCTCAGCCTCCTCCCAAGAGCTGGGATTATCAGTGCACACCACCACACCCAGTGAAGGTCACTTTTTGACTTGGAGCTCTATCCAAGGCCTCAGGGCCTGGTGGGCTGTGTGGGGAGAGGTCTGTACTGACCAGTGGTCACCTCAGAAGGCTGCTGTGCCTGGACATCAAGATGCAGGCTAACTTCAGCTTCTGCAAGTAAACCACAGGCCATGAGTTCCAAAATGATGCAAGTACCATCAGCCATGGACTAAAGGTGGAAGAAAACGGCATATGGAAGTGGCCAGGCCTCTGGAAACCAAAGACCCTTTAGCCATGTGTGCGGTCATACCCACAATCCCTGTACTCTGGGAGCATTAGGCAGGAAGATCACAAGTTCAAGTCTAGCCAGACAATTTAGTGATTCAGTAAAACCTTGCCCCAAAAGAAAAAATGAAAATGGGGCAGGGGATATAGCTCAGTGTAAAGGCATTGGCTTCAACATGCAGCACTATAAATAAGAAAGAAAATGTTAAGTGAAGAAAAAGAACCACACATGCACTGAACTCACACGAATTTCTCTTCATCCCCTTGACACCATGGCTCTGAGGGTTAGGAGCCACTGCCACCCCCACAGCTGCTTCATGTCTAGCCTGCAGGCCCAGCGTATGGCCCCTGTGCTCCCTCTGTGTCTGTGCCCATCTGACAGGGGTGGAAGATGCCAGGGCCCCATTGTCTTTTCTCAGAGCCTGGCGGCGAGGCCAGCCAGTGCCCCATCTCCACGTGGTCCTCGCAGGGTACATGTCCCCACGTGTGTGATTTCCTCTCTTCTATGGATGACCAGAGTGGACTCACAGTGGCTCCCGCCCTGATGGTCACCTCCTCACTCTGCCTTAGTTTCCTATCTGTGCCAACAACAGCTTAGCCAAGGTGACCCAGAATGGCCTCCTCCGCCAGAAGAGACCAGGACTCTTGTCAACCAGCAGGTCTGGGATCTGGGGCTGTAGGTCCTCATCCAGCCTCTGCAGAGGTTGTGAGGAGCAGCACCTTGCAATCTCCCCAAATCCCCAAGGGCTCCCAAGAACCACAGCTACAGGAAACAGGGCCCCACTCCAAGGCCCCCTTACACCTGGGAAACTTAAAACCCCCAAGGCGCAGCTGGGGTGTGCCTCGGTAGTGAGCAGGTGCCTGGCATGCATGAGGCCCTAGGTTCCATCCTGAGCACCAGAAAACAGAATCCTAATGTGCCTAGCTCCCCTCATAAATTTTAATTTACCCAGAAATCTCTCTTTTTACCCAACAAGGGTACTACACCAGGCCTGGTGGCACATGCCTGCTATCCCAGCACCTAGGAAGCTCAGGTAGGAGGATTACCAGGAACTATGTGGTAAGACCCTGTCTCAAAACTCAAACAGAAAATAGTAAATAATACTATCCCAGTAGTGGATGTTGCCCAGAAGGCATGGTCGGGGTACCAAGTAAGCACAGCTGCCCAGACGTCCCTGGGCAGCCAACTTCCCCTGCATTCTAGCCTGAGCTCGGTGGCCACCTTCTATTTAGTTATCCCTCCCCCCCATCACAACAATTCAAACTATTCCTAGCCTGCAGACAATAAACAAAGCCAAGAGGCAGCACAGCCTGGTTCGTTCCCACTTATGGCCTGATCCCAGGCCACACTGACTGGGCCCCCACAGGTCGTAGGTGCCTGGCCGGTATGGCTTGGCGAAAGTCCCGGAGTCTGTAAGTCCCTTGGCCTAGGTGACCCAGGTACCCCTGAGGCTACGTTCCCAGGGGTTAGAGGTTCAGGAGGGCAAATGACAGATGCCCTGCCACACAGCGCAGCTGAGACAACCCCTGCTTCCCCTCCCGGTTTCCAGCTGTGGGCAGCTGTGGGGCTCCAGACAGGATAGGGTCAGTCCACAGGCTTTGCAAGGTTCAGCTTGAGCCAAGCTTCATAGGCCAGTGGTAGGGCCTGGCAGCCCTGAAGGGGAGGCCAGGCCCAGGCCAGAAAGAGTATCAGTCATGAGTGTCACCTGCTGTCACCAAGAGCAGACCACAGGAAGAGAAGAATCAAGCCAGATATGGTTGTGAACACTGGTAATCCTAGCTCTCTGGAGACTGGGACAGGAGGATTGCCTTGAATTTGAGGTAAGACTTGGCTACAGAGCAAGACTTTGTTTAAAAAACAAAACAAACAGAGTACAGGATGAGGGCTCTGGGGTGAGTCTCTGAGAGGGACTAAGGGATAGCAAGAAGCCACACCCTCACTGTGCTGGTAGACAGGGTAGGTGGTAGCCACTGGCCCCACGTGAACTTGATCTTGGCCAGGGATGTCACCATGCATCCTCCTTCGTCCCTTGACACCCATGCCGCCCTCTAGGAGCTGAGCAGAGGAGGGAGTGTCTCCACATGGCCTGGGCTGCAGGAAGGTGTGGGGATGGAACCGGAGGGCCCTGACCCTCTCTACTCACAGATCTGTAACCATCACTAGAGCAGGAACCCCGCCACTGTCAGCACCAGGGCTTGGCTGGCCTTCAGAGCTTGTAGCCAGCTGTACCACTTGGGGACAGCCTGGCCCCAGCCAGGACCTCTCATAGCACTCAGCCTCAGCCCCACACCCTTCGGAGCCTCAGTTTCCTGGCCTAAAATAGAAGGGCAAGCAGAGATGGGGCTTCCTCAGAGCCCTGGCTCTGGGGTGTCCCAGAGTGTGACATTACAGGTATTGAGGGACCTCACAGCTAGACATGCCTGTAGCCCCTGTACTCTGGGAGGCTCAGGTAGGAAGATCACAAGTTCCAGTCCCACCAGGGCAGTTTAGTGACAACCTTTCTCAAAAAATAAAAAGAGCTGGGTGGTACACTTTCAAGACTCTGGGTTTGCTCCCCAGTACAAAAAAAAAAGGACAAGCTTCTTCTCACTCTCTACCCTGGTTTCTGTCACTCCCCAGAGCCACTTGGCTTGAGCCTCTCCAGGTAGCATTCTACAGGAATCCCTGTGGTCATCTTGCTGTCAGTCTCAAGTCCCAATCCTCTTGGGAAGATTCTGGTGGTCCTGATGTCTTGGAGGACCCCTTGACCTTTCATATTAGTAGGCAAGCTCTGCAACATCACCGTTTCCAGGCGAGGTCATAATGTCAGGAACCCAGGGTGAGTGAGGATCGCACAGTCTGTGTGGGGTACACAGGACTCAGGCCAGACAGGTTGTAGCCTTGCAAAGTCACGTAGGGAATAGCGGATGAGCAGGTGAGGACCAGAATCAGACCCAGCCAGAGCAGGGCACCAGGGCACCTGGGCTGTCCATCACCTCTGAGGCAGGTGGGAGGTAGAGGGAGGGTCCGGATCACAGACAACACTCACCAACCCCCAGGAGGACCCACTGAGTCCTCTCCCCACTTTGCCTTTCCTCTCCCTCTCTCAGCCCTAGAGACTGGACTAGAACCTTACCAGTGCTAGGAGACCAGTCTTTCACTGAATTACACCTGCAACCCCAAGATCATTTTTAAATAAAAACTCTACAACCATCAGGTTAAAGCACCTGACACCCCTGCACATTCCCTTCCTGGAGAAGGAAGTGTCTTTGTGACACCTTTCTGCATCACAGATTCTCCCAGAAGAGTCCCTGGTGAAGCTCCTTCCCCTGGGCCCTGCTTCTGCCTCTCCGGGGACTGGGGTTCCTCTAACCCCAGTCACATGGGGTTTTATCATGTAGTTCCTTCCGCTAGATGTTCTCCTCCTGCTTCCTCCTCCTTGTCCCTCCTTTTCCTCCTTCTCTTCTTCCTCTTCCTCCTTCTCCGCCTTTCACTCCTTCTCCTCTCAGTGCTAAAGGGCTTGAACCCAGGGCCTTGGCACTGAGCTACATCCCTAGCTCCCCAACCCTTTTTTTTTTTTTTTTGAGACAGGGTCTTATGGAGTTGCCCAGACTGAGCTCAAATTTGCCACTCTCCTGCCTCAGCCTCAGAGTGCTGAGATTACAGTAGTGAGCCATTTCTCCCTCATGGTATGACTGACCTCAGGTCTGTCCTGGCATTCATGGCTTTCAATGGGACCCTCTCTTTGGCCTCAGTTTCCCCACCTGCCCAGTATGAGGGCCTCTTCTCTTGGCCTCAACAGCCCCAGCTTAGTCCCCATTCCCAGGAGACATTTCTTATGGGTACACCTGACCCTCCTGACTTTGGCCTCTTGGCAGCCAGCCCTGCCAGGTGCTCCCAGGCTGTAGGCCTGCAGTTCCTTGAGTCTCCACCATAGAGCCTTCTACAACCTCCTATTGTCCTCTGAATGCTCACTGACCTCAGTCCAGCCCTTGCACCCCACATCTACCCCTCCTGTAGGCCCTAGCCTCCCCATGTGTGCTTTCCCTGGGCCCAGGGTTCTAGCCCCTCCCACCAGCCTAGGGTCTCTGTCTTCCCAACCCCTCCCAGGCTGAGGAGGTAGGGACAGATCTGGCCCCTCTTGCACCCAGCACAGGCTCAAGAGAAAGGAACAGAGATGATGCACACAGGGAGGAGGCCCACATACCCAAGTACTGCAGGGGAGTCTGAGTTCTCTGTCCCACACCCAGGCCACTTACAGTGGTCACCCTCACCTGTCTCTCACCTCAGAGGAGAACTTCCTACCTCAGCTTCCTGGATACCTACAGGATGACACCAGGTGCTTATGAACATGGGACATTTGTTAGAACCGAAACTGTGCCCACCTCTGGCTGCATCCCAGATGTCAACAATGGTCAGGACAATTGGGCGCCTGGGATCCTGCACCAGTCACTGACCCCTTGGCCAGGGATACTGAGGCTCAGAAGGGAGGGGCTTGCCTGAGACCACACCCAGGAACTGGGGGGTGCAGTATGCTCTGCTGAGCTGGCCTCGAGCAGCACGAGACTGTACCTCGCCCCTAGGTAGCCACTGAGGCCATCCCCTGCCTAGGTGGCTCCATGGCCCTGGGCTCTGGTGGTTCATGGAGCCCACAGTTTCCTGCCATGCTGGACCTTACTGGATCTCCTGCTAGTGTCACTCAGAAAAAGCACAGACACTGCAAGGTGCCACCTGTGAGGGGCCCTGCAGGCCAAGAGCCACGAGCAGCCAAAGTTGTTTAGCTTTTGTGACAGTAGGCACTGTCCCATCCTGGCTGATGGGAGGACACTGAGGCTCAAAGCAGAAAGTGCTAGGGAAAGCACAGTGCCAGGGAGCAGGCCAGGCCCACTGAGCCTCTGTCCACCATGGGGAGGAGACACTCGCATCTGCCAGGCTCCTGTGCCTGGTTAAAAGGTCTGAGCTGCCCAGGCGGACTTGGCAGGGACCGTGGCAGAGGCCCAGGCCTTGCACAGCTCCCGTGTACTGACCCCATGACACTAGTGATGCTCTGTGCTTCACAGTTCACAGTGGGAAACCAAGAGGCTCCACGTGGTGTAGCCTTTGGCCCCATGTGCTTTTTGCTCCAAGAAAGGTTCCTGTAAGCCCCTTTGAGGCAGCGCTGGCATTGGCTACCACCGAGTCACTGTCCCTGGTCTGAATGCTGAAGTTGCCAAGACCCCAGGCCAAAGACCTGAAGAGCTCTGGGGGGCCAAGTGAGCCCTGCAACGGGGCCCTGACACCCACACATGTCACCCCAGGATGGTCCGATGCTCCCTTCCCTGTTTGGAAGGTTTTGGCTCAGTGTCCCCTTGCTAGGACCTGGTAGATGAGCAGTCCTGACTTTTGCATGGGCAACTCAGCCGATCAGGGCCCACCCTGGACAGGGGTGACTGTGGCCCAGAGGCTCTGCTGCAGTCCACTGTAGCGGCCCAGACCAAGGGGACAGTGGCAAGACACATGGCATGATACCCAGGGAGAGGGGCATGAGGGCTCCGCCAGTACACACTGTCGTAGGTGCTCACGATGACGGCCTCCGTGTCCATGGCTCAAGCTAGCTATGACCAAGAAGTAAAACAACAGCATCGTATGGAACAAGCAGACGCATTCCCTGCCATTGTGCCCTAAGTGACAGTGACAACCATTTATGCTGTGTTGGAATTGCATTAGACATTAGATATCATGCACAGATGATTTGCTCGAAGAGCCAGACGTGGCGGCACGTGCATGTGATCCCAGACTTAGGAGTCTGAGGCAGGAGGATCACAGATAGTTCAGGGCCGGCCTGGGCCATGTAGCTAGACTCAATCTCAAAATCGTCATAAAAATGTTAATCACAACAGTGATAGCTGACCTCCTACACTGTTGGAGTGCTGAGCCGTGCTTCACCCCGCAGGGCTTCCGAAAATCCCTCAATGCAGATACCGCTGCCTTCTTGCCTAGTTGGGGGCCCAGAGAGGTAAAGATGCTGGTCCGGACCACACAGCAGGTAGGTGGCAGACCGGGACCCAAGCCAGGACTGAGGCGTCACAAGGCCTCCTCCTGGCAGTGAGATACGCCAGACCCGCTGGCCAGGTGCACAGATATACCAACAGCCACTTGCCCTCAGGGCCTCATGGAACCAGGATTGCTACAGGCAGCAGCTTCCCATCCCCCCCCTCCTCAAGCAGCCTCACTGCTGGAGCCCTGGATGAGCTAAGCCAGGATCTCAGTCTCTGCCTCACTTGGTGGGAACTCGAGCCCAATGTGGCAAGGAGCCCAGGTGAGGCAGGGCAACCCCGATGCCGAGGTGGTGCTAGCAAGGTGGCTGTGAGTTCAAGACCCGGTTGGTGGATTCTTCAAGAGTTTCTGGGACCTCATAACCTCAGTTTCCTCATCTGCATGGCGAGGGTGCTGGTGTCCACCCCACAGCAGTACCCAGAGTCTGGAGTGAGAGTTTGGGAAGCAGGCAGCCAGTGTTGGCACATGGATGCCACCAGCATGGTGTCCAGCCCAAGCTGGGGCCACTCCCCTTGCTGAGCACCCAGCCTGATCTGGCTCAGAATTGGCAGGGAGCACCAAGAGGAGTCTCTCTACTAATGCCCATCATGCCCTGGGAAGAGTGAGCAGAGACAGGTGTGCCTCCCCCTGCTGCCCTCCTCCTTCTGCAGCAGCCCCGAGCCCTCCCCAACCCTCCCCTCTACCTATTCTCACCCCTCTGTTCCAGTGTGCACCTGCAAGCCCAGCACTCGAGAGATGGAGGCATGGGGATCACCTTGGCTGTGTAGTGAATTCGAGATCAGCATGGATTACACAATAAGGCCTCGTCTAAAATAAAGGTATGTGGCCATCCCACTTTTTCACCACCAAGTTTAAAAAATGCAAAACATGAAATTTTATTTATTTATTTATTTATTTTTTTGTACACAGGGTCTCACTATGCAGCCCACATTCACAGTAATCCTCCTGCTTTCTGCCTCCCTAGTGCTGGGATTACAGGCGCGCACCACCACGCCCGGACTCCATCGCCGGCTCAACGCACCCGAAGGCGGGGCCAGCGCAGCAAGCAGAAGCAGGGATTGAACCCTGGCTGCTGCGCTTACCTAAGCAAGCGCTTAGTCCACTGAGCTATACCGCCGGCCCTAGAACATGAAATTTTAAATGTTCCCGTTGATACAGGACCTTCTAATGATATATGGGAAATATTATAACTCCAAGCTGGCTAGATTTTCAGTGCATCAAGTTCATACTCCCCAAAATCAAATAATGAATTCTAAGGAACAAGGTTAAGAGTAGGAAATTTTATTGAGAGACACAGCTCCTGAGAGAGGCAAGAGGGAACTCAAAAGCAGGTTACCGAGGGCCTCACTCTCCAGAGGAAGTTTTATAGAGCAAGATCACTGGGTGGCTACAACAGGAGATGGAACTATGATCAACCAATAAGATTACAGCCACAGCCACTTAGGTAATATTGGCCCAATGAGGAAGCAGATCACCCAGCAAATATGCATGGGAAGAATCAGGACTTCTCTGGAAGAGGGAGTCAGGAGGCCCTGGTCACCCACCTGGGCGACTGATGTGTGGCCAGGTGGTACCAATTACAGTGTATTGCTTATCCCCTGGGGAGGAATGGAGGCCTGGTCATTTCATCTTTTTTTTTTTTTTTGGTCTTTTTGAGGCAGGGTTTCACTATGCAGTTCAGGCTGGCCTTAAGCTCATTTTGTAGCTCAGGCTGGTCTCGAACTCACAACAATCCTCCTGCCTCAGCCTCCCAAGTGCTGGGATTACAGGTCTGCGCCACCATGCCCAGCTGGTCATTTCATCTTTATCTTTAAGCCTGACCTCCAACAGATATGCCTCCAGCCATAGCTATGCTGTGTTCTCCTCTGTACTGACTCCCTGGAGGGCCTAGCCCTGTCAGACTGTCTACAATATTTCTACCTAGCTTGGTTATCTATAATACCATTGCAGACAGTAATCTCTGCTCCCCACACACTTTGCAGCTGGGCTCAGACTGGCTTGGGCACCCTCCCATTCCATGGGATCCTCAGATGTCCCAGAAGATGCAGCTGTCATTTGCCTTCTTCCTGTGAGATAAGGCCCTCACTACCTCCATCCTCCCACCATGAGGCAGCACACATGCAGCGTCCCAGAGACACACGCTTCCTCCTGGCTCTCCTGGGCACCCCAGCCTTGGAGCCTTGGCCATGTGATGTTGGTGACACTGGTGGTCCTGAGGCTCAGGACAGAGTGGCCCTCCCTGGGGTTGAAACCTGGGAGGAGCTCTTCTTTCTGCTCAGGCTGCAGTTGGGGTCTCCCAAGGATAGGTGTCAGGTTGGACTCCTGTGCGCAAGATCTGCCTGGGGAGCCCTGGGATCCCTCGGCCTGGGCTGTCTCTCAGCCCTTCCCAAATGGGGCTTTCTTGTTCCTAAGGCTGCACTGCCAGGGCCTGAGGCCACAGGGTACCCTGATCTCCCATCTGCCACTTCAGGGTTCGGAAGGTGGACTCCCCGCGCTCTGGCCTCATCCCTATCACCTGAAGTACTGGAGGTTGGCCAGGATCCTGGGCTGAGTCTCTGGCATCCATTCCTCCTCCAGGACCAGGGTAGAAATAGCAGTGCGGATGTGGTGAGGCTGTGACCCCAGGCTTGATTGGGTGGACTGTGGTGATGGGTACCGGCGATATGAAACTGATCCATGAGCCGGGCGTGGTGGCGCACGCCTGTAATCCCAGCACTCGGGAGGCTGAGGCAGGAGGATTGTTGTGAGTTCAAGACCAGCCTGAGCTACAAAGTGAGCTTAAGGACAGCCTGAACTGCATAGTGAGACCCTGTCTCAAAAAGACAAAAAAAAAAAAAAAAAAAAAAAAAAAAAAAAAAAAAGAAACTGATCCATGCCCAGGCACAGGCATCCGCAGCCTAGGGCTGCCTGATCTTCTCTGGGTATGTCCTGCCCAGCCATCCACTGGGCCCCATCTCCTAGGGCTCTCTGATGCCCAACTGCACCCCAAAATTTGTTTCTGAGCTGACACCAGGTGATGGATTCTGCCTTAGCCTGTGATAGGAACTAGGCCCACAAGCACTGCTGCAGAAGTCCTGCCATCCCAATCCTGCACTCCCTGCAGGTGGGGTGACTTCTCCAAGCCTCAAGGCCCTCCTCTAGGAGCCACAGGCAATGCTAGTTGGGGGTTAGGGTCACTCACAGAAGGCGAGCGGTGTTTAGAAACAGCACCTGAAATCACATGCTCACAGCAATGCCATGTCCCACATCCTGACCACAGGGTCTCGGGGCTAGGGCTGGGTCTTCCCTGCCCTCCAAGGCGACACACAGCCCAGGCAGCGGTGTGAGCCAGCTGTCACCATCCCACTCACAGACGGGGACTCTGAGGCACAGGCAGTCCACTGAGTTGTCCAAAGTCACTTGGCTGGGCAGCAGCAGAACCATGTCCAAGGCCCAGCCCAGCTGGCTTCCAGGACCATGCCCTCTGCTGCTCAGTAACTAACTCACTTGCCAGGCACACGGGAAGACTGGCCAGCAGCCTGCAGAGGAGATGCTGAGTCTTGCTTAAGTGCCCAGGCTTGGCTCAGACTTGGGATCCTTCTGCTTCAGCTTCCCAGACTGCTAAGATTATAGGTGTGCACCACCACGTACACTTCATTCACACACTTTTTTGTACATTCATCTGTGCCTCCAGTCAACAGTACTCAAGTACCTACTGTGTACCTTCCCTGGGTTCTGCAGACCCTTTGCCCCCTACGCCTTTCCAAGCAGTAGGACAGACACTAACCAAATTCTCCTATCAAGTATGGAGGAGACATTGACTTTGTGAGCAGATGTCTAGGAGGGTGACCATGAGGGCTAGCTTTCAACAGTGTATTGAGCAATGAACAGGAGTTTATCAAGACGGACCCTAGGCAGAGAGAATGGCAAATAGAGTATACCCCAGTGAAGTCATGTTTCAGAGCTCTGGCCTCAGTCCTTTGTGGATTTTCCTTTAGAACTTAACTAATGATTGATCATGCGATGTCCTGAAATTTCACAGAACCACAAACATCCTTGGCTGTTGTTTTTTTGGCGAGAGGTTTATAAGTAGCCACTCAGAGAGCAGTGTCCAGCCCTCCTTGCTGCTGGTGTGCTGCTGCTCTCTCACTGCTCTTCTCGCTGCACAGACATCGGGGCAGCTGGCTGCACTGCCTGTCACTGTCTGGAGTGTCATTGTTTGGGTCTTCATAAAGTCCTAAGATCGCTAAGACACAGCCAAAATACCCTGCTCCTTCTAAGGCTTAATTTATTTTTTTTTTATTTTTTTTTAAAAGAGAATACAACATGCTAAAAAAGAAAAGAAATAAAATATTAGAAATGATACACAATTTCACTAAACAAAAAAATAGGGGTTCTGTAAAGGTTGATGTATTACATCATGGTACCTTCAAATTAGTTGCCTAAGAGTGTCAGATATAAACTTGGAAAATTGATTCTTAAAAAGTTAAAATTAAAAAGAGGGGAAAAAAGCATTAACTGCTCCTTTCAATAGACCAGCAGAAATCAGCAGTATCTAAGGCTTTATTAAGATAGAATTATTTTATGAAACTAAATTACATAACTATAGAAGACATAGAGTATTTGTGGCTTGAACTATACAAATAGCATGTATAGGCATTTTTCTGCCCATATCTAAAATTCTCAGTTTTTCACAATGTGCAGGCACTTTCTAGCCTAGGAACACCACCTCTGCAAATTTCAGGGTCCACTGTACAAATCCAAGGGAGGGACATGACAGCCGAGGGCTGTCCGGGGATTAATGCCAAGGGGACATGGAGGTCACAGCCCCTGGCCAGTGTGTGGCCATTGTCCCACTGCTGGCCAGGCCCAGGCCCCTGGGTGGCGCCAGGGGGAGAGGACAGACAGGGCTATGAGGTGGGGGTGCAGTCCTGCTGCCAGGGCTCTGGAATTGTGCCCACCCTCTGCTCTGTGGCTGGAGAAGCATTCATCTGAAAATAAACACTCCCATCCAGACTGCCAGGCGGCTCTGGGGCCTGAGACCCGGCCGGCTGGGAGCACTGGCCCGCAGTAGACCATTACCACCTGTCTGCAGGAGTGCTGGGAGCACTCCCTATCTGCCCTTTGGGAAGCTGCCCCCATCCCCCGCCCCCACACACAGGCTAGGCAGCTCCTGCCCAGGCTTCTTGTGTACCTTCTGGGCCGGTGAACTCACTTCCTGACCTGCGGGCACCACTCTCTCCACATCCTGCCTGCCTGACCTCCTTGCTCCTATCCCCAGTGCCCAGATCTTCTCGTGTGCCTGCCCAAAGCTCACCCTGCCCCGGCATGGGCCACGTCTCTTCTAGCCCTGATGCACCAGGAGGCTCCCCTGCCTTGACTGGGCTAGGAGTCCCAGGTTTGAATCCAGCTGAGCCATGCCTGGCAGTGCTGCTCCAGGAGGCGACTCGGCTATATACATCTGGAGCTGGCTCAGGGTAAGCTGCTCTGCCATGCCGCCAGGGGCCTGCCCTGGGCCCAGGCTGCCCTGGACCTGTGTGCTGTGCCTGTGGTGCTGCCGGCTTCCCAGAGGCCCTCCCCACAGGCAAACCAAGTGTCTGTCCAGGCTGTGGGAAAGAGGCCCCTGAGGAAGAGTCCTCGCCTGCCCTGACTGCCTGTGTCTGGCCTTAGTTTGCCTCTGAGGATGTGGGGACAGAGGAAGGACCCATGGTGCTGATGGAGCTGAGCTCAGGCAGGGCCCTGCCGGACTTCTCCTCTGGGCTCCATCCTGTCCCTGGTCCCTGCCATCAGAGCTCCCAGAAGCCAGGTGTTTACCTCGTCCACATGGTGTCTCCCATGGGGTAAGGGCTGGGTTGGCGCCCTGATGCACACACAAAAACAGTTGCCTTCAGGGAGCCAGGCAGACCCTGCTGGCCCCAGGGCTCCCAGGAGGGGCAGCATTGAGTGGTTCTGGTTGTTACACCCCTCCCCATACCTTTTGGTTGCCATTTAAGAGCTGGAGAAGTTGGGGAACTTTCCTCACAGATGCAAGATGCATCCTTATTGCTTTTTTGTTGTTGTTGTTGTTGTTTGATTTATTTATTTTATTTGTTTGTTTTTCGACAGTCTCCTGTAGCTGGCCTCAGACTTGCTTTGATTCTCCTATCTCAGCTTCCCAAGAACTAGGATAAAACACATGCCAATGTGCCTGGATATGAACAAACACTTTCTAGCCTCAGTGCCTCAGTAACCCCGACTTTTTCTGAGATTGTCCAGTGAAACTCCCCTCAGGTGACAGTGGCAGGCAAGGTGGGTAAGGCCCGGCCACAGCAGAGAAGGTGGCCTGGGCTCTACTCTCCACACACTTCTGTCTGCCAAGCCCCACTCACCCTGCCTCTGGCCCTGGCCTAACTGCGTCCCTGTGAGGGCCTGGCTGGTGGATTCCTCCTTGGGCAAGTTGTGTGACTTGTTGACCTTGGCCTCCTGCTCTGTGGGGTGGACGTCCTGAGGTTCCTGGGCTCAAGCGATGGTTAGGGCATGGTTAGGGTTTGGACTCCCAGCCTGCCCTGGGCCCTGCAGACTAGGCGAAAGATCAAAATGGGAAGTTCAAGGTCTCTACTCTGGAACTGAGCTGGTACCTGACCTTCTGGGAGACAGAGATTAGAGGAAACACCAGTCTCCTGAAGAGGTAGAGCCAGTCTTGTGATAACGAAGTTCTTTCTGTTTTATACCTCAGCAAAGAAGCCAGAAACGACCCAGTAGTGGTGCCCCAGGCTCTGCCGGGCCTTGCTTGTACTGAGCACGCTCTTCTGCCCAGCTGTGTCCCTGCCTCACATTTGCCTGTGTTTCTGCTTTTTCAGGTTCATAGGTGTCTACAAGACCAACTCCTCTCTGCCCAGGTCCCTGCAGTGCTAGGTTTACAGCTGTCCAGTTCTCAGGCTGAAAAAAGAACTGGCTAGGACAGCTCAAGTAATTTTCTTTCTGTCCTTTGATAGGATTAAATGAGTGAATGCAGGAAAAATAGAATAGAGCCTGAATCTGATGATGGCCATGAGAAATGTCCACTACCATTGGATGTGATGACACAGGTTTACAATCTCAGGACTCTGAGAGACTGAGGCAGGAGGATCCCAAGTTCTAGGCAGTCTAATGACTCACTGTGACTTAGCAGCTCCTCATCAAAAGCCAGATTTGTTTTTTCTCAAGGTAGGCAAGGACTTAAATATGTTTTGTGTGTGTGTGTGTGTATGTGTGTGTGTGTTTCTAAAAACTGTGACTCTTCCCTTGTGCCCACACATGGCCAGTAGATGCTACAAGCAGAGCGAAGCTCGACCTTCATCATGTCCTTTGTCACTGTAGGTCTCTGGGTCACAGCCTCCCTACTCTGCCTGGAATGTGTCAGTCATTGGCCCAGTGTATGTCCACAAATTGGCCCGATTGTTGGCCAGCTCTGAATTCACAGGACCTCAGCTCTTAGGGACCAAAACCATCAAGACAAGGGATGGCAGGGACACCTGACTGGACCTAGAATTCTCCACCATCATCCCGAAGCCATGGTCACCTAGGTTCCAGGACAAGCAGCCCTAGATGACCAAGACCATGCAAGGACAGACCTGTCATGGGAATAGAGCCATGGACCCCAGAGCCAGGAAACCAAGGCCAAGGTTGCAACCAAGGGCCTGGGCTGCCCGCAGTCCGCGCCCCCAGCCCCCTCTTCTCCTCTTCCAGTGCCAGCCAGAGCTGCCTCAGCTCCTGAACAGAGCCTCTCCCCATTACCCCATTACAGTCTTGCCGTCACACTTGTGTCTCCATTGGAATTTCCTTGCTTCTTGAAAGCAAGGAGCCATGGCTGCTGGTGACACAGAGTGTCCAGTGGGTGAGTGCTGGGGACCTGGGGGCCAGCGTCCTGATCCTCTAGCTGCAGAGCTCCTGTTGGAGGAGGACATCTAGCTTGGTGACAGAGGAAAAGGACAGCAGGCAGAGGCCCCAAATGCTAGGGTCTGGGCTGACTCCTGAGCACAGTGACAGCGGATCATAATGGGATGCTCAAGGTTGATCAAGGTCACAGAGGGACTACATTACCACAGACACCCCACCCTGTGGCTATGGGGACCAAGTCCCAGGGTTGGACATGCCTCCTGGACCTCTGTAACTCACTAGGTCCCCAGGGGTGTGTGGCAGCCCCTTCTTTCCCCCACTCCCTTGGTTTCTAGACTAAGGAGAGAAGCCCTAGGAAGCCAGACATGGTGGCACCACCTATAATTCCAGCAATTGAAAGAATTGCAGTGAATTTGAGGACAGCCTGGGCTACATGAGTTCAAGGCTAGCCTGGACTGTACAACCATATCCTTTCTCCAAAAAAAA
>PVKA01000600.1:164426-190026 GCA_004027165.1 Ctenomys sociabilis | reverse complement strand
TGCATTCACGGGCTGTGACCTGCAGCCTGGGTGCCACCCCTGTGCCACAGCTGCCGTCAGTTTACACTGCCAGTTATCTCTCCCTCCATGCAGCCTCCAGCTGCTCCCCCGGAAGTGGTCCTGCTGCCACCCCACCACTGCTCTAGCCCACCTGCCTGGTGCCCCAGTGGCTTGTGGGTGTTAGGGGTTTCCGCCCTCTGGAACCGAAGGCCAGCAAGTCAGCAGGGCTCCTCATTTGCTCCCTGGTGACAGTGGGTGTAGGTGTTTGAGTCCTGACCTCATCACCAGCCTATGTGGCTGCATGTGGAGTTCTCTGGGCCTCCCTGATGTCCAGACGCCTCTTGGCCTCACCCAGGAGCACCTGCTCAGATTTTCCCATTCCCAAGCCATGCACCCTCCCAGAGGGAAGCCCCGGCTCTGTGCTGACCTTGACATAGGTCCTGAGACAGATGAAGTGGACAGAGGCTGCTAAGTGGGTCAGTGGGGGTGGGCAGTGATTACCAGGCAGGGAGGACAACTGCTGTCAGGGCAGCAGAGCAGCCTTGTCACAGAGGGAAGGGAGACACTCTCGGGCAAGACTTCCGTGAGCCATGTATCTGTTGACCCTTCCTGGCCCTGTCCTTGACACCTCCCATTTCACCCAGGTATTTTCTCAGATGTCTCCCTGGCCAGGCCCCTAGTGAAGCCTCTGGATCCACCCTGTCCACAACCTTCATCTCATCTGCTTACCTTGGTTTTCGTTTTCGGGCCACACATGTTAGCTCTGGACACTGCCTGTAGGTGTCCGTGGGTTATTAGAATACCTGGGCCTCTCAGGAAGGTAAGGACTTCCCGTGGGTTCACACGTTCTGCAAGGATTCTCTTGGTCTGCTATGAAATAGACATAGTGGTTATCACCAAGGAATTCTCACCGCACACAGAGGCCTGAGCCCACCCGGGAAGGGGAGGGTGTGCCGGCGTCCATGGGGTCATCACAGAGTACAGCCGTGCTGAGCACATAATACAGAGCTCTGCAAAGATTTGCTTCCAACATGGATGGGATGAGGTCTCAGGACCCAGAGAGGCTGCTTGCTTTTAGGGCTTTGCATTTTCTCAGGAAGGTTTTCTATATGCCCTGAAGAGGCTGCTGGAAGATCCGCACTCCTGAGCTTGGGCCACTGCCCCAGGTGGGGCTCTGGGAGCTGCACACACCTCCTGCCCCTGTGGGCGCTGGCACACCCTCCCCTTCCCGGGTGGGCTCAGGCCCCTGTGTGTGGTGAGAACTCCCCGATGATAACCACTGTGGCTGTTTCACAGCAGGTCAAGAGAATCCTTGCAGAAGATAGTGTCTTGAAGAATTCTAATAGGATAGAGTATTAAAAAACACAACCACAGAAAGTGCCTGAGCCCATACCAGAGAGCCATAAGCCACCTGGGGCCCAAGTGGGCTTTGCAATACTCCCAGATAGGTGTTGTGTCAATTCCTTGCAGCCACACAAAGTGCACCCCTCCGAGGCCACAGTGGTGAGCATCCCAGGTGTGTCACCCTGGCTGCGAACAGGGCCCCTTTGCCACGGACGTTGGTGGCCATCTCTCCTCGAAGGCCTGGGGCATGTGGTTCAGTTTCATAAGCAATCCTAGGTCTGGGTAAACATGCTTGACTGATTAATGATAACAGCTCTTAAAACACCACAGATGTTTCCAGCGCCTAGAAATGTTTATTTTTTATACTAAATTAAATTCATTTTCCCTCTCATTCCCTCTAAGAAGAACGGTGACAAACTGAAATGCAGAGTGGACGGCTATATTGAAGATGGCCATGTGCCACCACCCCAACAAGGCCAAGATTTGGGCGTGGGTTTCCCAGAGGGAGGGCAGTGGGGGGATCGACCCGGGAGGAAAGGGACAACCCTGGACGGTGCTGTGCTGTGGACGATTAGTGCCAGGCCTTTTGCTTTGTGCGTGGAAGAAATAATAAATATTTTATATGTTCCAGATACAGTAATAACCAACAGCAGGAGGAACCGGCCACATTGTGGCGCATGGTAAGTACTCACTTGCTATGGGAAAAGAGAAGCAGACAAACGCGGACGAGCACTTGCTGTAAGCGGAGCCCCCAAGCAAAGAGACAGGACATTGCCCATCCCTCAGGTGTAGTGGCCAGCCAAAGCTCGGGTAGCTGATTTGCCAAGGGTGGCACGGGTCTGTACCAGGGTCTAAACACCAGCCTCTTGGACTCCAGAACCTGCTGTCTCACTGTTGTGGGTGTCTGCACTTCCCGCAATGATGGCAATGCCGTGGGACACCTATTTGCACTCGGTGTCTGTTTACTTTGCATTCTAGCTCATCCTGGGAGTGACTGCGCTGTTAGTTATTGCTTCACGGGACAATGTTCGACTGTAGACCCCACCCCTAGTAATAGGGGTTTTCCAGGTTGCTGGGGCAGTGACAGCTTCTCCCCTCTGTGTGTTACCCACCGGGAGACTCTCAGAGGAGCATAGCCTTCCATGGGCAGCTGACCTGGTGTCTCGGGGTTACAGTTCTGCGACTCTGAAGCACACTCTGCCTCTAAACTAGCCACAGAAGGACTGCTGTGAATTCGCCGGGAGGTAGGGAGCTGAAGAAAGCCGTCATTGGTAAATCAAATTCAAAGGACAACTACAAAACTCTCTGTCTGCTCGTGATTAGCGCGAGGCCCTCAGAGCAATCACCCTAACACAAGAGGAGCCCCCCACACCAGCAGTGCCAGGGAGGGGCCAGAGAACAGGCAAATCCCTGGGTGGCGACTCAGAGCTCCTTTCTCTTCCTTGCAAAAGCAAAAGCAGAGACAAAATTCTCATCCTAATCTAGTAAATGTAATTGTGTGTTTAGAGATCTTTTCTTAAAAAATGTTGTTAACATTTTACAGAGCTTGGGGTTGAACCCTGAGCCTCATGCCTGCCAGGCAAGCTCTCCACCCCTGCGCTGCACCCCTGGTCACGTTCTGGGCCTTCCTGTGGTATTTCCAGTATTTCTGAACACAAAAAAACTATGAAAATGGCCAATTCCTGCTGTCCTAGTATGTTGTACTCTTGCTCACTGTGCAAAGCAAAGCCGCCTCTCGCTCAGCCTCTGCTGCCTGCTCTCTGGGCCTGTTGGCTGCTTGGCTGCTCTTCCCTTCCTGACCTCCACCCTGCCTCATTCTTTCTGCATTTTGCCATGTGTCTCTGGTGAAGGCCTCTGAAGTTACCCGTGAGGGAAAGCGCATCCCTCTGTTGCTTCTAGAGAATCATTTCCCACTCAGACAGCTACACTCTAACAGCTAGACAACATTCTGTCAAAGCAAAGACTGGTGAACATGGGGGCCGCCCCGGCTGTCACCGCCATGAGGAGGCGCTGTGCTGCTCATGCCTGGCCTCCAGGAACATAGGACCTTCCCAGCTCGCCTGGGCAGAAATAGGGGAGCCTCACCTGAGTAAACCCCTTTTGATCTCGGTATATAAAATAAGGATACTCCAGTCTGGTGGCACAGTGTTTGCCTAGTATTAGCAAGGCCCTGGGTTTTCTCCCCGGGATCACAGTGAGAATGGCCATAGTGACTCTGGTTAAGACAAATCCCTACAGAATGGGCAGCAGCTCTGTTCCAGCAGCAGTGCAATGCATCAGCCTGCTGGGGCTGTGATGGTCTCAGCAGGAAATGATGCTAATCTCTTGAGAGTTTACTACAGTAGACTTTTCTCTCCCTTCTGTTATACCTTTCTATGTCCATCCTGGCTATGATTTGGTTCCATGTATTCTTTACCCCAAGACCCAGGCTAAAGAAACAGCTTTTATCTGAAACAGTAGGATGTCCCAAAAAAGGGAACAATGACAGTGACACAGCTCACCTCTGCTCTTATTCCATTTCTGAACAAGCCCATGACTCTAGTAGACTGAGGCGGGAGGCCTGCATGTTTGAGCCCAACCTGAGCAGCTTGGCAGCTTAGCTTGCCTCAAACCCAAAAGTTGAAAAAGGCTTGAAGGCTGTGTCTGTAGGAGGGCCTTGGGTTCAGCCTGTGGCGGTGAAAACACCCACAGGCAGGGCTAAAGTTGGGAGCAAGAGGGAATCCAGCTCAGGGTGGAGAAAGCAGAGCCACAAAAGAGGCAGTGAGAGCTCAGGAGAGAGGATGGGACCACCACCCTGGGCCGTGGAGAGGCTGGAGGCCCAGCAGTCCGGACGATGCAGGGCAGGTCGGCTCAGGGCCGGCACTAGTGCAGGACACAGTTCTTGGCTGCATCTAAAACTTGCCTAGCTGACAAAATCTAAAGACATAATCTATCTTTCTTTCTTTCTTTCTTTCTTTCTTTCTTTCTTTCTTTCTTTCTTTCTTTCTTTCTTTCTTTCTTTTTTCAGTGTAGCGTTTCTAAAAGAAGTCGGAAAGAGGCTTCTTCCCCAGATCTTTATTTTGTGTAAGACAGCTTGCTCGGTAAAGGATAAGCTCCTCAAACCACTAGAATTAAGTAAGAAATGTCACAATATTGTACTAAGATGACATTCCTGATTTTACTGTGGAGAGGAAATGATAGCCTTATTGACCTAACAAAACAGGTGATTTGTCAAAACAAACAGGCAAGTAAACAAGGAACCGATGTCCACTAGATGAAATCAGCTAGAAACAACAGTGTAAGGGGTGATTTTGTTTCCATTTACTCTGTCTTTGATAGGACAAATTATGAAAAAAAAAAAAAAAGTCCAATTACCACAAATAGCATGGCCATTTCAATAACAGCAAAGCACAGTTTGGATTAATCTTCACTGAAGCAGTGGCTGTTTATCTTCTGCTTACCCGGACCATTTCTGCCCAGAGATTCGTGGCGAGTTTTCTTTCTCAACCACAGTGGTCCACAGTAGCTACTCAGTTATTTAACTTTCTGGTTTCAGGAATAAACAAGTGTATAGGTTTACTTTTTGTTTCTTAATATAATGTGAAAGAAATTTAAAAAAAAACATAGTTTTAAAAATTTAAAATAGATATACAACACAGACACAACTGCTCTACAACGTCAGGCGTGTCTGTTCTGTGAACAGAAACAGCTCCAGGTTTTTGGAAAACCCGTTCCCTTTTCTCCTTCCTTGAGCCACTTCCACCGCCAGGAGCTGTGAAGTCCACTGGCTGCAGTGAGAACTGAGAAGCGAAACAGAAAGCAGGACGAAGGAGCAGGAAGCCGGCCTGGAGCTCACGAGGCCCTGGGAGAACCCGCAGTTCTCTTCTCTGCCGCAATAACTGTCAGGGCATGGTCACCGAGGACCGGGCTTCGAAGCGCGGAGCATCCCGTGGAACACTCGCTCTCTGCCGCCTTGCAGAACGCGGGCTGGCCTTCACTTAGGGCAGGAGGACACCCTGTACTTCTTTGCCTTGTGACCAGCGGCCTCCTGGGCAGAGAGAAGCGACCAGGGCGGGTTCTCCGGCCAGACCCTCTGTGGCCACCCGCTCAGTTTCCCCAGCTGACAGCGAGGTGCTGCTCCAGGTGGCCTGCCCTACATGGGGGGCTGCTGAGGACGTTTATGAAGCTTGAGGCTGGAGACACAAAGGCCACCGGACACCGCAGCACTGCCTCCCCTCGCAGCAGCGGGTCAGGGGCCATGTCCTCTCCCCGGGCAGCCGGCACCGGCGCCCAGCGTGCAGTTTCCCTTGGAGAGGGGCCGTCTGCACCCTGCCCTGGCCACCCGGACGTCCTGTCTCGCTCCCAGCCCGCCACCAGCCTGGGGCGCCTTGGGAGGCTCTCTCGCCATTTCCTGCATTCTGCAGGAGCACTAATTGAAAATTTGGGTGGCCTCGCTTATTTATTTTCCTGGAATGCAGTGGGTTATATTTTCATGGCATTTTCTCAGCAGTGCGGCGTTTCAATTTCAAACTACAACAATGAGAAGAAAAGCCCGTCGCCAAGCGGGCAGGCGCACAGAAGATCCGACCGGCCTCAGCTTTGTCCTGCTGCTGTACTGCTAACTAAATCTGAGCCTCAGACGCCCGCTCTTTTCATGAGCCTAGAAAGA
Organism: Ctenomys sociabilis; assembly: GCA_004027165.1. Lineage (NCBI taxonomy): Eukaryota > Metazoa > Chordata > Mammalia > Rodentia > Ctenomyidae > Ctenomys > Ctenomys sociabilis. The sequence continues at coordinate 184,034 of PVKA01000600.1, read as the reverse complement.
CAAGTTTACTTCCTGTGGAGAGGAGAGAAAACACAGGGATGTGCGCTGTTGCTATGACAGGGGAGAGAGGAATAGGAGGTGGCTTGGAAACTCGTTGGCAGATTGCGGTAACTGCGCACCTAAATCCTCATAAAGGGGCTGGCTCAGGTTCCCTGCCCACTTAATATAAGAAAACAACAACAACAAAAACACTCATGTCAACGCACTGTCGCACTGGGGTTCCATAGGAATGACAGAATTAACATATGTCATACAAGCATTTTTCTTCAACAATATGAAGGTTCATGGTGAATTTTTTTTTATTTTTTCGAGAGGCCAAGCCATGCTATTCTAATAATCTACCCCTGCTGTAAATTTTGTATGGCTGAACATTCCAAGAGGACTCTTGTTTCAATGGATTTGTATAAAAACACAATTTTGGCAAAAATTAAATTTACACACATGGCTGAATTTACACGTTAAGTGTACACTTTACAACTGACTTTGGATTTTATCCTGGGTGTGTGTTCTTTGATTTCTGAAAGAACAGGGAGAGAGTGAATTTTTAATATCTAATACATTCTGTGTGAAATGCACTAAAAGAAAAATGTAGTGGTTGAAAATCTGGATGCATGTTTAATAGGTTTGGTTACCAAAGATGACTGCATGAATTCAGCTCCCAGTTGAGAAGCAAGCACATTTCTGCTTTTCTGTCCTTGCAGCTGGATGGGACCTGGGTCATTTCCTCTTGCGTGGGAGCTCCCGTCCCTTCTGCCCTTGGCGTGACTGCAGGGTGTGCTGCTGAGAAACCCAGTGTACCTCCAAGAGAACAAGACCCACCCGTCTGGGCGCAAAGGAGGTCATGTCTGTGAGTTGTCTTATTTCATGTGGGGCAGCTGATTTTGAGAAAGTAAAACAAAATTTCATCTGTATAATGTAAACCTCAAAATCAATGCTGTTCAATGAGTCACTTTTTATAAACTGGAGATTGTACTAAACTATCAAAAAATCAAGTCACATTTTTATATATAAATTAGTAAGTTTGTAGAGGTGTCTGACTTCTTTGGTGAAAAAACTGATCAGTGCCTTACTATAATTTATAAGTAGGGTTTATTTTCCACATATACTTAGTCCTTTTTTTTATCCTCGGACTTAAGGGCCTTGCACTTGTTAAGCTGCATATTAAGCATTAAAGGTTGTTACATAGTTAGCTCACCTTCAGGCCCTTATATCTTAAAACTAAGGGATTAGTGAAAAACTTGCCTATGTTATACAAAAAATCACCTAGTTGAAGTATGTAATTTGAGTATATACTTGCACTGAAAAATAGTCACAGTTTTCACATGATATTGATATTTGAAACTCACTAAGATGTGCTACGCATACAGACCGTGGTAATGCTCTATGCAGCTCTTCATAGTTTATAAAAACATTTTTCAGCACATAATTTAGATTCATAGTTCTCTAACCTAACTTGTGCAAAACATTAGAAACTCAGAAAAAATGTCTATGTTTTTGAAAGTATACATGTAGTGATCAAATCAAGTATAAAACAGGAAATATATTGCAGTTTAAATAAAGAATATATTTAGGTCCGGGTGGCTATCCTGAGGGTAGAATAAAATTGTGGAAGTTTTCCTACTCTTAGAAAACAAAACAGAAAACATGCTTTCATTAATTTGGTAAATTCAAATACATTTTATTTAATAGTTTTTCTTTCTACATGTCATTTTAAAAACAAAATTCAAAACAAATCACATCATTCACATCCATACCATTTTTCCTAGTACGGGCTCACCTCTCCCTCTGTCTTCTCAGAGTAAATCATATCTAAAGAAAATAAACAGAGTCCATATGGACACCTGGGTTTTTGTATGTAAGTCTGAACATATAGGAAAAGCAAGTTTTATCATTTTTGCAGACTAAAAAATAAAAATCATACATTTAAAATATTTTCCACTAACATTTCCACTTTCCTAGGATTAACAATACATTTTAGCACGGCTGATTCCCTACCATGCAGGCTTGCAAATCTAAAATGTTCTTCAGGGAAGCACATTTCAGAGAAGAAAGAAGAGCAAAATCGCGTCTCCCAACTTGCTCTCTTCCGATTAGCCAAGAGCTGCCATTTCATTTCAGTACAGATGGAGCGCCTCAGAGCGTATTTTACACTCTATGCACAGACAAAATTTGCAGCTCAATTTAGGGATTGCCCCAAAGAAATTAATGCCCAAAATTTCAAAATTATGCCTAATAGAAATGCAAAACATGGGCTGGAGGATTTAGACCACAGAGGACAGGCACTCGTCTCCAGAGCTCCCTGAGGAGGGACAAGGTTGCTGGATGGTTTGTACGAAACAATACACAAACTCCGAAGTATGAGCTATCTTTCTGTCTTTGCTGTCTCTTGAAACTTAACAACTTAGACAGAAACCCGGGTATATGTACAGTGTTGGATAATAGCATTTTTGGATCTATGTATCGGCTTTCTACATCTGACATTCCACTGTAAACAACTGACAACTCACCTGATTTGGATTAGTTTGCCCAAAGCATAAGGCAAATAAACCAGGTTCCTGGTCTCCTTTCCTTGAACAAGTGAGTTGGCTCTCCTGGACACTAGCTTGTTCTAGAGGCAGGCAGAGGTGCTACAGCTAAGTAATGAGGAGTCCACCAGCCTCCGAGCCCAGCTTGCAGTGCAGATGTCACCCAGCCGGTGCTGGAGAGAAGACTCCAGCCTGGGAGCCTGGCAGCCCAAGCCTGCCCAGACACGATTCTCCAATTACAGGCGCAGCGCTCTAGCTGCCGAAAGTGAAACACCAGCAAACAGTCTTCCCTGATGAGCAGCTGGGCCACAAAAGAGAACTGTGCTAATCAGAGAAGTTTTAAAAATGAAAATGCTGCTGTTGGCCTTCTTTTCTCATGGAATTTTGCTAAAGGTCTCAATTTACAGAGAAGATCAAAGAGATGTGGGGAAATAAATATTTCAGTGATGACTGATGAGGCAGGAGGATGATGCAAAGTGGGGTGAAATGGGGCTAAGACAAAACCAACTCACAAGCAAGGCCCCCACGGCCGACTCCCAGACGACAGTGGCGCTGCACCATTGGCCCCCGCACAGTCTCCACCAGAGCTTCCCCCCTGCATTTAACTTCAGTCTTTCTTTTATAGTGTGCATTGATGTGCGTGTGTGAGGGGGTCTGGCTGTAAGTGGACATGTGCATAAGTAAACACAAATGGGCACATATGTGTACATATGTGTGGCCAGGTGTACATGGGAGGGTACTGTGTGCTTGTGTGGGGTCTGCACACACGCATGTGTGCATAGGTGTGTAGTGGGGTGTGCGTTTGCAGTGTGTACTGACGAGCAGGTACGTGTGCGTGGTGTGTGTGTGCATGTACATGTGTAGCGAGCAGTGGTAGGGACTTGCTACTGGCTAAGAAGAAAGAACTGCTTTCCTCTGGACAATTTTCCTTGTTCAAAAAAGATGTAAGGGAGGAGGGATAGAAACAGGGAAGGAGGAAAGAGAATGAGGGAGGAGACCCGAGGAACGTGGAGTCTGTCCACTGGCTTCACCGTCTTTCCTCTGTAGATCTGCATTTTCTTTCTTACTTTCCTTCTGCTTGAAATGCACCTGTTGTCTGCCTGTGGCCAGCCACTGCCCACCCTAGAACTGACCTGGGGGCCATCGCAACCAAAGCCACTGGAGGCGCCAACACCATAGTCACTGTAGATTCATGCACATTAAGAAAGGATTTTGCTTGAGTGTTTCTCACAAATTAGAGGCTATTATTCATAGCCAATATTAATAGCAATATTATTATTAGTGTTACAGATATGCTGATCAGTATTCACTCGTAAGAATCACTAAATTATTAAGAATGACTTCATTTTTAAGTGAACTTATTGCTAAGAATGTGGAAGAGTAGTTCATTAAATGCTGTTTTACTTCAAATAATGCTTCCACAATGGTAAATATTTTAATTTACACTTAAAAATATAGGAGATCTTAGGTCTATAAAAGTTAATTTGGTGTTTCCATTTGTTTATATGCTAAGAAAATATGAAATCTCTTGGGATGCCATAATTTCAATTTTGTGACAGAACTGTGTTCTAATATTTATAAGAAAAGTCTATATTCTACATTATTTACATTCTATAAATGTCCCAAATTATGTAATATTTCTGATAACTTAGGGCTGCTTAATATGTAACTATTCATTCCTAATCAGGGGCACATAGTTTCAAAACACATTTGAATAATTTGTCATTGTCATGTTTCAAAAATATTTATCATTATGTGTAGACTTATCTTCGTGTAAAGTTACAAGTGCCCATCTTTTGTATTTTAATAGATATATCAATAATGCATATGAAAATGTACACAGACATGTAATTTTAATATATTTTCAGTATGCTTAAGCTTACGTTAAAAACTTACAAGGTGACTAGCACACAGGGCAGTGATCATGTTAAAGTGGTGAGTTTATATTTGTTTCTATTGTAACAAAGGTTAGCTGGCGGTGGCCTTGCTCTGAGGACAATTCCCACCCAAGAGTGCTGCTTCGGTGGTGATGGTATGCACGAATCGGACCGAGACAACTGAACTTCTTTGTTTCCACTCAAAGTTTCCTCATATAAATGTGCTAGAGTATGCCTTTAAAGAAAAGCAGATTCTTCAGAGTTTCGATGGTTTTGTTCTTTTTTGTTCAAGATTTTCCTCCAGGAGACTTCCTCGGTGGCTGCTTTGTATCAGTCCTCGTGGCGAGCACTGACCCAACGAGAACTGCGCGCACTGAAACTACACAATGATGAAGACCAACGAGGTTTTTCACTCATTCTCCTCAACGCCTATATTTTTCTCCTGGGAAATTAATAAGGCAGTGATAGTAATTAATTATTATGTCTTTACCTCAATGGTAGGCTAGCTTGCTGTGTAGAAAGCAAGAGATAACATGTGGAAAATGAACAACATCCTGCATGTAACAGGCATCTGCCAGTGCTAAGACACCGAAAGGAGCTGAGCTGTGCAGCCACCATGTACACTTACAGAACTCAGACCTGGAGACCGACGAGCGGTGCACAGAGTGGGCCTTCCCTTCTGAGTGCTTCCTCCAACCCTAGACACCATCAGTTAAGAAAGGAAAGCAAAGCGAGGATTCTGTAAATACAGAAGATCAAGTGAATGTTCAAAAGGCTCCCCTCTCTGTTTGATGTGAGAAGTTGCCTTGTCTCTTTCTGGAAAAGCAGCTTCAATTCTTGGAGAATTAATTTATATTTTATTTCTCTTGAAGCCTGCCAAAACTCACTTGGAGGGACAAGACGGATCCAGCAACGCATTCCACCTCCCTTGCTTCTGGGTAGCATCCTGCTCGATGTGATAGAGTTTCTGGCCTCAAACTGTATTTACTAGGGAGACTGCTGCTAAACTTAGAGTCAGTAGTTGCTAGAGTATTTATGAAAGGCAAGACCTGGGAAAGCCGGATAGTGTTTGATTTTTTTTCCTGGATATTAACCAACACTTCCGTGTCACCCTGGGCCACGTCATTTTCCATCAGGCGATGGGGCAGGATAGGCACATCAAAGAGGGCTAGCACTGTGACCCAGGGAAACACAGTCTATAAATCCTAGTTCAAAATTGACTTTCCGAGGGAATGAAACTTCCTTCTCAAATAAATACCTGCAAATAGAAGGCTGCTTAACAGGAATAACAGCTGCATTTAAACAGATCCCAACCTAGAGAGATGCAATATATATATATATATATATATATATATATATATATATATAATCATTTTAATTGTACAGCTAGATATTCTGCCTTGTTCTTCAAAACCTTGCTAGGCATCCTCACACATATGTGGAGTCCTTCAGAGTCATTGTTGTAAAGAGTTCGCCCCATCCTGAAGTCTCTGGGTCATGCCTATTTCACTGGGGCTTGAAATCTGTGTCGATGAATCAAATATTTATCAAGTAACATTCGTGTAAAACATGATAGTAATGCAAATTGACACAGACTCACATATCCAGCATCTGAAAAAAAATTGGTCAAACTTAAGAGGAATTAATTAAAAAGTAGAAATTCAATAAAAATGCAAAAGTAAACTGCAACCCACATATCTGACTTTACATTGTCTTTCCATTTCATTACTATACTTCACAGTTTACCTACAAAGCTTTTGTGTTCTCCAACAGTGTGCTAACCAGGCTCGGAAAATCAGCCCTTAGTTCACAGGAGGGAGCCGGGAGGGAGCTGTGCAAGTGGGTCAGGATAGAAGAGCAAAAGGTCGTGGAAGCAGGACTGCCAATCGGCTGCAGTGCCAGAGAGTGGCCTCCCAGTACCACTTAAAGGGGTCACATATAAGTAACAGATTGACAGAAGGAAGCATTGGCAGAACGAAACACTCCCTGCAACTGAACACAAAGCAGTTAGAGTGATCCACTCCCACTGGCACACACAGTAATTCGAAAAACACCACTGGTCCTGCCCATACTCCATGCAGATGGCCAGATAAAGTCACCAGGAGAAAGGGCCCTGTGGCTCAGCCGAAACATGCTGCGAAACAGCTGCCTACTGGAAAGTGTGCTCAGGGTTTGCAGAGGGTAAAAGGACCTCAGAGCTCCTCCGACTCGAGCATTGCATTCTAAACTTGAGATAGCTGGGGAGCTCTGAAGAGGTGGAACAGCAAGAATTGATGCAGGATCCAGGATGAGGGTTTTTGGATGTTCAATGTAATTTTTTTAAGCTATAGCTAACTCTTAATGTTTCAGAGATTATGGATATTTTTCCTTGTATTTTCAATATTTCACAACTAAATACATTTACTGATTTTTTTTTTTTTTTGCCACTAGAGATGAAAAAATAAATTACTACTCACATCTACTGGCTGGATGTCTTTGTTAGAAGAATTAAACAAAGGTTCAGAGTGTTGGTGAACGTATGGCTAGGAAACTGTCTTTGGCTTTCACCCTTACAGCTCTGGCTACTATCCCACCCAACCACAGAAAGTACAAAGATGAGGAAGAGATGGCCTCCTACAGGTGCAAAGCAACACTTGAGCCCAGGGAGACCCTGAGTGGCTGGGACACAATGGAGTAGAGCAGGCCATGTCCAGTCCTGTGCCCTGTCACCTGTGGTAGCCTTGGGAAGATGTGGTCAACCCCAGGGGCATGTCTGCATTAGCAATTTAGGAGGACGCATTGAATAGTATAGAAACCCTCTTTGCGGTGGAAACCAAGGCACTGGCCAAAAATGGGATAACACGGATAAAATCTGTGTCCCGTAGGGCATTAAAGATGACTGGGAAGGCAGACTGGCCAATGACTTGGGCAGCAGGAAGCTTCCTAGCAAAGTGGTGTGGCTCCAGCCTTGCCCTGCTGATGTGGAACTGAGGCTAGAGCTTCTGCTCCTTGTCAGGCCCGGGTAGCTGAGCTGAGCTGCTGTCTTCAGCCGTGATATCACACCTGTGAAGTAAGTTGGGGCCAGGCTGCCATTGTCCATGCCTTCTTCACAACTGCCAAGACTATGGACAAATGCAAATTGGCTTTGTGGCCACAGATTCAGGTATACAGGATCCTCAGGTTGAAAATTTCAAAAGGCAAAAGAAATCAAACATCCTGTCCTCTGAAAAGCAAAACAGAATACCTGATGCCTAGCTAGCAATTCAAAACAAATTAAAATGCTGCCTTGTGTTCAAGGCAGGAAGTTAGGAATCCTTCATTTAGAACAAAAAGAAGACTTAATTCCTAGTTAAAGAAGTTCACAGAATTAGGTCATTCCAGCCCTCTGCAACACAGGTTGGGGATGGCAGGGTGGTGCCTAGCTGAGTCCTCTTCGCCCAGTAACAGGGCTCTTATGTCTCCCTGGCAGTGAGGACTTTCTTCAATTTCTCCTTTTCCTCAAGACCACCTACAGACAGGACCTAATGCCAGAGCAGCCTTGACATAAACACAGGTGTTAACACATCTGCATTGGTGCAGGGGCAGGCAGCGTGGCCATATGGTAGGAGCAGCTCTGTGGAAACACCATATCCCTTCTGGAGAGCTAGGTTTATTTACAGTTTTTAAATTAAAATATGCAAATTGCAAGTAAACAGAGAAACCACAGAGCTCCATTCTGCTGTAAAATTGATTGAAGACATTTGTCTATGCAGAGGGCTTTTTATATACAGAGCTCTGAGGCCAAGAAGAAATGCAGATAGTTAAGTCCGTGAAAAGGCCTTGGCAGAGCATGCACACTGGTTCAGAGCAAGGTGAAAGCTAAATGAGGCAAGAGGCTTCCTTAAGCAGGCAGCACTATGCAGGAATTGCTAACATAGTTTGTAATTGCTACAGCTTTGTAAGATTTGAAATTATCCCTGTAAGGACCACAAAACTAGTGGTATAGGATGAATTGTCTCAGCCATCTATGCAAAGTTGGGCTTTACACATGAAATGCTGCTCTACCTTTCATGCCTTTGTCAGGGAGTAGTCAGCATATGTTGAAACAGATAAGCACAAACAGTCCTGTCCCCCAACTCTGTTGCTATCTGTCATGATACATACATGCTTTTAACTTTTCATTGAACATGTACTCACTAAGCACCTCGTCTGTGCACAGGACAGAGTCCTTTCTCTTGGAGGAGTCAAGCAAAATAGTAAAGGAGATAACACTCTATTTACAGATGGTTGTTGCTAATACAGGGTGGTCATGCTGGTGTGTTATAGAACGAATATAAAGTTTGATGGCACCAATAAAATGAATGAGACAGCAATCTGTCACCATGGAGCATAGAACTTGGGAGCTGACCAATGACCAACTACCAGGCTTTGCTGAAAAGGACTCTGAGGTAGACAGATCATAACTGGCTGAGGGTTTAGTTGTATGCTAATTTGGTTCATTTCAAACTGAAACACAGAACATCTAATGGAAAATACATTCAAAATACATAAAGAAAATAGTTAAGACACAGAGAATTGTGTCTCTCATAGTTTCCTAAGACTGTTTCCAAAGGAATTCAAGCTTCAGAGTTATTGTTCTCCAGGTTCAGTGAAGTCTGACACAGAATTGAAAACACAGAGCATCATAACTATTTTAATTATTTTGATGGTTACTATTACAATATGATTTTATTTCCTGCCAGTTTCTATATATAGTGCACTACTGTGTGCTGACTGCCTTCAGAATTAGGAGGGCCAGAAATTAAAGGAAAGGAGGGAAAATGGTATCAGTAGCAGTATTCTTTACATTAACAAAAGTCTCTCTTTGGAGTATTTTTGCTTCAGAACTTTTTTTAAGTTCAAAGAACCTGTGAGTTCGCAAGAGCCATACACCCTTCCTTAATGACAGGACTGCCCAACCTGAGAAATGGTCATCCCTGAGACCCGGGGTTTGGTTTCACAGGAACGGGGTGCCACTTAACAGCATCTGCACAAGACATCATCTTTCTTTTTGTCCCCAGATGTATTTCCTGAATGTGAGCAATTTGGCACATACTGATATTTGACTAGTAACAAGCATAGGTTGTTTTTGATAAGACATTTTGGATGGTTCCCTCAGAGCCAGCCCTGTGAGACAGTTTCCAGAGTTAACGTTGGCCAGGGGTGAGGGAGACTGCCGGCTAGTAGCGGGCAGCGGAAGCCCCTGCAGGATTGCTAGGGCCAGCACCAGGGCGCCTGCGGCACAGCGGGCCACATCCCCAGCACCCTTGTGGAGCGAATTCTGCATGAACAGGCGCTGCAAGGCTTCCAGCCTGCTCTGCGCCTCTTCCACAGAAACCCTCAGGAAGAACGAAAGGCCTGGGGTTTGCCATGAGCACCCCTGAGTTGGGCTGCGGACCAGGACCTGACACCCGAGCTGCTGTCGCCAGCGCGCTGCGCCCAGTTACACTTTCCCGGGCCCTCCTCGGGGTAGTCGGTTTCCAGCAAGGATCGCAGGGACCTCTCTGATTCCCTCTGTGATCGCTGTCTGCCTTCTTGTACTAGCACGTCCGTCCGGCGGGTCCACACCAGGGTTCGAGGATCCCGACCCTTGTCCCTGAGGTCTGAGCCCTGCAGGTGAGGGTCCTCCTTTTCTCCTCGGGCTCTGTCCCGTTTCAGCCACCATCTTTACTGTCTAGAAGGTCGCGGCGACCCTCGCAGGCGCTGTCGCTTCTACTGCGGCCACGCGGCCTGCCCGACCACTGTCCCTGCGGGTCACCATCCCCACGTAGACCGCCACAGCCCGGATGCAGGGCAGGGCGCGGGTCGTGAACGCTGACCCCCCGCGGCTCAAGAGCACCCCAGAGCGGGGAACTAAGGCTGCGCAAGGCGCACCCTGGATGTGGAGCGCCTCTGAGCCTGCCCAGGAAAACGCCAACTTTCGTCGGTGCGGGAGACTTAGGAGACTCGGGAGCCCGAAACGCAGGATCTGCCCGAGCCAGAGCCTCCGCAGCCGCGACTCCGCCCACTCGCGCCCCGCCCTTGGCCCCGCCCCTCCGCTTGACTCCTCTGACAGAATCATCCAGAGTTCGGTGCTCGGCTGCGCGGCGGATCGATGCGCTCGGCGCTCGCGGCAGGCGGAAGTGCGGAGCTGTGGTGGGGCGGACGGGGCTCCGGGCTGTGGCGACGCCGGCCAGCATCCGGGAGACCCTGCCGTGGGCGGCGGCCTGGGGCTGGAGGTACGTGAGCGCGGTGGTACCGGCCGAGGGCGGGCGGGGCGGCATGGGGGCCGTGGGGCGCGTGCAGGCCTCGCCGCGGCCCCCGTGGGCACCTGCCGGGCTCGGTTCCTCGGTGCGCGGCGCTGGGCCGGGGTTCGCACGGGGAGCCGCGCAGCGCGCTGCGACGCCGAGGGTCGAGCCGCGAGCTGCGCCCGCCCGAGCCTGGACTCGGGAAGCGCCCCTCCTAGCGCCGCCTTTGCGCTGCCCCGGGCCGACGCCCACAGGTGTGCCGCATTTGTCTGGTGCGGCTCCGCCTAGTAGTGGACGTCGCAGCCCAGCATGCCTGACGATCGTCAGGGTGGGTCGCCTGCGGCGCGCGTGCCCGCGCGGGGCCATCCGCCCCCTGCTGCACCCGAAGGCTTTGCGTGTGAAGTTAGTGTGTATCGTCCAGGCTCTGTGCAGCCGATTCCTTTAATAACAGAGTACCTGAAAACAGAAGCCTCCCAAGGACCACCTGTGTTTTGAAAAAGGTGCTTACACCCAGATCAAGTCGTTTTAAGCAGGGGAGCATAGGATCTCCCAGTATAGCTTGGAACAGTTCTTGTTTTAGAAAATAATTTTTTTCTTGTCAAGTATTTATTATTTTGAACTGGATGTTGTTTTGAACTAGTGCTCTTCCACAAGGTGATTCTTGCCCTCGTTAAGTTTGTATCCATTGCACAGATACTTGAGAGCCCCATTATTTTGTGAATCTTACAGAAAACCTAAATTGACTCTGAAAATACTTTCCAAAGGCAGTCTTGTGAAGGACTTGGAACAATATCAGGTAGCAGCAGGATACGGTCATGCAGAAAGTGCTGCTTAGAGAGTTGGCTCTCACTTTTGTACTGGTGCCCAGTTTACTCTTTTTTTAATCCCTCTTTTGAGATGGGCTCAAGCGACCTTCTTGCCTCATCCTCTTGAATGCTAGAACTACAGGTGCATTATCACCAGCCAGGCTACAGTTTACCCATCATTACCTAGCAAGGACTCTTTGCACAGTGCCTATGATAGTAGGCATTCAACCGATGAGATGTAGGCCAGTATTGAGCAGGAGAGACTGGAATTTACACAGGACTCTGCTGAGTGTTGTGGGGTGTTGAATGACCCTACACCCTGGGCAAAATGTGGCAGGACTACCCGTGTAAATTGTGTGCATTAGAATATGTTTATGTGAGTTGAAAGGATTATCCATAAAATGCACACACTTTCAGTAATTGTAGAGAAATTATGATCTTGGGGTTGTGGCCACCCCTTTAGATTTCTTGGATCTCAGTTTCAAAATGATGGTTTGAGGCGTTTTGGTTATAGCAACTGTTCACTGGTTCTTGGGCTGCCATTGGCCTGCTTTGCAGCACTGGCTGAGTTACGTAGTCTCTTTGGGCCTCAGTTTCCTTTTTTAGGTATTCAGAGAATACCATCTTTTGTGACCCCCACTCTGTAGGCTGCCCTCAGGTCTAGACCATCCTGTGAAAAACCTGTGTAGGTTCTCTCCAGAAAAATTGAAAATGGTACTTTCTGATTGGTCCCAGGTGTGTAGTTTTGGGAACTGTGTGTAAAACTGGATTATCAGTTATCTCAAATCCCTGCTTTGAAAATTGTTAGTTCAGTAAATCCACTATCCTTGACAGTGGGGCTGTGAGTCACTAGTGTTTACACACAAGCCAAAGGACTATGCCCTTGCTGGACAGGGATTAGATTCAATCATCTTTGGTGACACTCTCCCCCCTTAGCCTATACCTGCCACACATGGTAGAAACAGTATTCAGGTTCTGAAGGAGAATTTTTACCTTTGTATTTAAGGAACAGCACAGAACTAAACTCTCAGTGTATCACTATTATCTTGAAGAATCCTTCAGGAATTGAGTGTAGGTACAGCAAGAGTCCATCAGAGGGAAGTATGCTTTGATGTTGGAGTGGTGAGGAAAGCTTTGGGGCACTGGAGCATGATGGGAAGGGCCTGTGACCATCTGGGCTGCAAGGGGAGCAGAGGCCTGCAGGCTGGTGAGGGAGTGCAGTGTGGACTGTGGAGGCCTTGGTGCCAGGCCGAGGAGTTTGGAACTGATTTGTTAGACAAATTGTTTATCTGGAAAATTGTATTAGCCAGCAGAAGAGCTTTCTGACCATTCTTTGGATACTATACTGTGGTGTTTAAGACTGGGGTGGACCATTCAGCTTGCTTTGTTTTTGTTTTAGAGTTTAGAAGCTATTTTTAATATTTTTAGCTTACAGTAAATTTTGGTGGTCATTAAGCAAAGAACACCTCCCCCCCAGGACATCCAGAATAGTGCTGAGCACACAGTAAACACTCAGGTAAAAGTGTATAGGGCTGCTGCTGCTAGCAGTGGCTGGCACTTGTTTCCCTGCTGAGTTTGAACAAGTTTTTAAAGGCCTTTTCCAGGGCTTAAGACTCTGTGATTTTGGAGGGTATTTAACTTTCATTTTGTTACAATTTTACTGCAGGACAAGACAGAAAGCCAGGGTGTTTTGGCTTGGGTTTAGTTCTAATGAAAGCCCTCTGAGTGTCATGATTTGTGTCAGTCAGAGTCTCGGCAGGAAGCCACACTCATGCCAGATGGTTCAAATAAGGAGAGACTGCTTGCAGAGTGTGGGAAGGAACAAGGAGGATGGTGAAGCTCAAAGAGAAGCCTGTAGCTGGAAGGAACAGGAGGAGAAAGTTGAGCCAGCTTCCAGCTCTAGCCACAGAAGAGGGGCCCAACACTGAGGAAGTAGCACTAATGTGAGATATGCTGTTCTGACCTAGAAAGGCATCTGCCTTAGACCCAGAGCCCACACCTTTCATTTTTTGCTTACTGTCTCATCCTTGTATTTCTCTCCTACCTCCACACTGTTATCAAGTTCTGGGGTCTCCTTCTAGAGACTCTTTCTAGGTTCTTGTCTTGAATAAAAAATTGGACAAAACAAGCACAGAAGGTAGCAGGGTTTTACCTCTGTTAAAGGGAGAAAAAGAAACATGTTCTGCAGAATGAGTGTGGGCCAATTAAAAGAAAGGTGCAGGGGGTGGATGAAGGGGACACCTCAGAGACTGTGAGCTCACTGGTACCATCTTTTGTGTCCTCCACTCTGTAGGCTGCCCTCAGGTCTAGGCCATCCTGTGAAAAACCTGTGTAGGTTCTCTCCAGAAAAATTGAAAATGGTACTTTCTGATTGGTCCCCGGTGTGCAGTTTTGGGAACTGGCCTGCACCTACATCCTGGAATTCTATGATTGACAGGTCATGCCCATGTGACAAGCCAGTTACAGCCTATTTTCCTGGCTCAACTAGACCTGCTTTCTTTTTCCTCAGTGGGCTCTGTGATGCTTACACCCAAGCCGCTACCTCACAGTCTGACTGGCTGACTCTCAGCCTTGGGTCATCTCAACTCTAGTTGCATAATGCTTGAGTCCAGTTTGCAAGGACCAGCTGGGGAAAGTCAGTGTCTGTATTTGTGTCCCTATCAACACATGGTCACCAGTCCCATACTCGCCATGAAGGAATCTCTTAGGGAGATTTTTCTTCACTAGGCCTTGCTTTTGATCTCTGCAGATTCTGTTCTTGTAATGATCTTCCCACCTGCTTTAGACATAAGAGATAAGAGGTGTCTGAGTGCATCTCATCATGTTTCTGCCAAGAAACTTCCTTTGTCTTATATGTACAGGGGTAGACACTATTTATGCTAGGACCCATCCTATGGCTGGGTGCTACCCACCTGCTCCTGCCTTACTGAGGATTGTGCTCCTGTCTTGCTAATGCACCTTCCTGTGGCCTTTATATGTGGTCAAACCTCCAGCAAGTATAAGGCAAACCAGAAAACAACTACAGTGAAAAAGCAGAATCCCCTTGGCTTCATATTCCTGTGTTTAAATTTCTTTCTCTTCTTTCCTTCTCAGCCCATTTTGTTTTTGAAATAGTTGTTTATACTGAACTCTAGGTCACCTATCTTGTTGCCCTCTGGGTTTGTACAGACTCCACTGAAAGTCGAAGTCTTGTGTGACCTGTTTGCAGATCTTGTTCTTATTATTTCTGCAGTTCACTGCCTGGGGCATAACAAGAGATTAATTGGTAGAGCTATTCCTTGTTGAAGGACCTGCCTGTTTAACTACCAATGAGACTTATGACAAAGGAAAGCTATTTGGATGAAATGCCCTCTTCTTGAACTTACAGCCTGCACCCGGGCTTACAGTATGGGAGTGTGAGTTGCAGTGCAGCCTTGTGGTGGCTTCTACTGTAGAGTAGCATAAGTTTTGTTGATTGCACTCTATAGCACTACAGCTTTTATTGTGTTACGCATTATAGTATTGCATGATTTGTGCCTATAAAAGCCAAGTCATCAAGTTGGAGTTTCTTTTGACCAGTTATTTGTTCTGAATATTGTAATACCTATCCTAATACAGTTGCTAATTTAGTGAGTAATCCACTCACCCACTTCATTGCGGGACTGTGACTAAGTTGTCAAATGAGGAGTGCTGGTATTTGTTTTGACTAAACAAATTTGAGGGTATTTCCTTTTCATAATCCTAGTTTATCTCTATGATTTATGAGATGTTACCTTCCGAGTGACTGCTCTTTGTATATATATCAAATCTTAATAGAGTAAGCAAAGGTAGAAATGAATTTCATTTGATTGACTTCTTCATTCTTGTCCAGGTATTTTCCTTTTTGGGAAGAAGGGCATCCCAGACACTTTTTTTTTTTTCTAAAAAATGACATTTCTAAAGAATCAGAAATTAGTATTTTATCCATTCATGTAGATCTAATAATGGAGTGTTACGAACATTGGATACAATTGGGAGGGTATTTTTGAATAAACAGTGCAGAGGTTTTATAGGAAGCTACCCTTCTTCCTCCTGTGAAAGTAGCATGTCTTCTTTGGGGCTTTTACAGTTGTTTTGGGGGTTGGACAGTGTGGGTGCATGGCTGTATTGGACTGTTTCACTTTTGCTGTTTCTCCATGTCTGCAGCATGCATTGGTGAATGTTCACATTTAGATCACAGCCTGTGGCCACGCAGTATTGCAGAAGTCATTGTTATCTGAAGAGGCTGAAGACCACAGGCTCCTAGAAATAAGGAGGCTGGAGGCTGCCCTTCCTGCTCAGATGGAGGAGAGTAGCAGTTGGTCATGGCTGGTGGGGCCAAGTGTTGGGCTTCCCTCCCTCCTATCCTGTCCATGATGCATCTGGCTCACCTCAGACATCCTCTCTTTCCTTTTATCCCATCCCCAAACCTTGTAGGATGGAAGATTTTCTCCCCCTATGAATGACTTCATTAGATATAATAGATGAAGTAAATAAAATGCAAGTGCCACTTATTAGGCAGTTTGTGTACATTACTAGATTGAAATATAAATGACTGTGCACTCATTTAAAATCACACCTGTCTCAGTTTTTGTTCGAAGAGGCACAGTGGGAAGACAAGCCCTAAGAGAGGGACTGAAAGCCAAGTTGGAGTGAGTTCCCTTCTTCTGCAGATCTCCCCTCGAGACCCTATCTTCTCATCAGGGCATTGTGGGCCCTTGGGCTCTTTTCAGTTTCTGCAAATTAGGATTGCATTGGAATGGGAGGAGAATGATGATTAATTTGGAAAACTAGGCCATGAGTTCATGACCTTGCCTCCAAAATTGTCCCACACTATGAAATGTGTGTCATTTCTGTTGCTGTTCTAAGTTGACCTTTACCCTAGGTAGGCAATGTGGAGTCAGAGTTTGCAGAGGATGAGGAAAGGAATGGCATGATCCTCAGAGCCCTCAGGACCCAGCGCAGCCTGCCAGGCTGAGGTCTTTCCCTGGAGGTTATGCCCTGGGCAGCTGTACCAGGTCTCTAGGGCTGGGGTCCAGGAGGGGTGCTCTGGTAGAGCCTCGTGGCCCAGCTGAGCTGGGTCTGAGAGTCTTGCCTTTCTGGTTCATCCTAGTAGTCTCAGTAGCAGGAGATAGTTGTGGACTCTCCAAAGATTTTGGCATTTTCCAGGCATTTTGGGGGCAAATTGCTTCCTTTTTATAGACTAATCTGTTCAGAAAATGGCTTTAACATCCCCAAGTTTTTTTTTTTTTTAAGTTTTTGAGTATCAGAACTTACATTTTCCTATAGTTGAGCTGAACCTCTTGTTTTGTTTAGCTTTCTTGTCTGCTATTGAAATTAGCAAAATTTTGCTTTACTAAATAATAAAAACTATCTCATAATTGTAAAACTCTTTACTGGTTGTGTCCTTTTACCGTCTTAATAGTGCTATCTTCATAGTACCTTTGGTTAACTTATCTATATACTTTGACTCTGAAGTTTTGTAGAAAAATAAGAATGTATTGCCCTTTATTCTACCAGTAAATATTTTTGAAAAGTAATATATGGGAAAATTATATCATTGAAATTTTCTGATCTCTGTTGTAAAAGTACTCTAAATTTATCCCTATGTGCTTTTGTAAAGGAAAACAGGCAGTTGCCTTAAGCTAAGATAAATCTGAAAAAAAAATGAAGTATACATTATAAATTTTAAGGAAATGTGGCTTTCTGTCTTTATTTAATGAAATGCTTTTGTAATAGTAATTTTCTCTTCTACCCTGTGATGGATAGGAGGTTAATTGATGTTAAATGGATGCTTTGTTAATCCTTCATCAGCTACTAAATTGGTGTAGGGAGTCTGGGTCGGGCTGCCCAAGGCCGTGACCAGCCTGTTTGCTCAGGGGGTTTATGGGACCTGACCCCCACCCCCTGGCTGCATAGAGGCGTCGCCCTCCCTTCCCTCTTCTCCCCCAGCCAGGCCGGCTGGTCCCTTGCTGCTGGAGTGACAGCTTGTGGCTGCTGCCTGAGTGCTTGGCTGGCTGTGTGGTCTGAGTGTGTGGTCCCCAGGCAGCCTGGGGTGCTGGCGGGGTGGAGGAGGGGTTGTACTGTTTAATTTATTTCGGATGCCGGGATCATGCCCAGGGCTTCTCTGCAGCAATTCCCAGCTCCAGTCCCTTGCAGCTGTGCTGCAGCCTGCAGTCTGCACAGCACGCTGCATAGCATCTGCCTGTGTGATCTCTCACAGCCCAGAAATGCGCAGGGTGTGCCGAGCTTTGTTTTGCTTCCACTCTGTCTTGGTACAGCCTTGTAGAAATTTCTTTTGAGATAGAACCAGAGAAATGAAGCAGAAATTGTAAGATAAATGACAATGTGGGTGTATTTTTAGAAATAGGGAAAGGTCTTATATACAAATTTGAATCACGCTAATCCATCAGTGCTCACGTAGAAGAATTTGGGAGTTAGGTGACATCTGTCATGTTCAGCAGTTTTAGTACAATTAACCAATTTAAACTGACAGTTGAGTTCTTGACCTTTAGGAAATCCACATTGATTTTGGCGTGCCTGTTTACTGTGGTCATTACATTTGTCAGCAGTGATATTGGCTTGTTTCATTATAAAGATCTGATGAGTTAGATGAATGAAACTTTGTTTTTATGTGACAGTTTAAATTAGGACAGTATCTTTGCCTCCTAATCCTTTATTTTTTCCCTTCTGTATTCAGGACAGGGTATACTGGGTCTCAATATGTGGTTCTGACTTGTGATTCTCCTGTTTTTGGCCTCCAAAGCACTGGGATTATAGGCACATGCCACCATAGCCACTTGCAGTCTTGTCTCAACACACCCTTGGGGGTGGCTGGCACAGCACACCAAGGATCAAACCGCAGCTGCTGTGCTCTTCTGAAGCAGCTGCTTTAGTCTGAGCTATCAGGCCGCCACTCCCCTAATCCTTTCATTATGAATAGTTTAATAAGTTTAGTGGTATTTTCTTGATTTGTTTCTCCCATTCCTGAGCATTTCTGTTAAGATGGTACACATTTTGTTATTGGAATAGACATCTATAGATTTTAATATCCGTGGGGGTGTAGCAGTGCTTAGCTTTCTCATGCTGGGTAGCCTTGCTGGCTTAGAGTTATGTTTGAATTTCCTGCACAGAAGGATTAGAAAGTATAGGCCACTGGGCTCCCAGGGGTCAGTAGATGTGGTTTATTGTTCTTCTGTGGCTTTGGGGAGCTACTTTTAGCAATATCACTTTTTTCACCTTATTGCCCTATGAGGAATGGTCCCACTAGAGCTGGACCTGTGGCTACTTACGTACAGTCCCAGGAGAGGAATCACCACTCAGATACTGCGGTTGATTCCCACTGCTCCATTCTTTTCCTTGGCATGATACAGACTTGAGAAGATCAGGAGGAACTTCCTCCTGATCAGGAGGAAGTTCCTCCTGATCAGGTCAGTGGCCCCTGCACAACGTGATTAGTGGTCCTCGCTCAGCATCTCTGGTGGTCCTGGTGATTATCAACTGTGGGACAGATTTATTGCTTTAATGATAGTGTGTGTGACTGAGCACAGAATGGAGGAATGGATTAGGGAGCAGATCTAACGTCTCCTGGTCCTCAGAGCTGGGATTGTGCATGGCCTTGGAGCACCCTGGGCTGGGGCTCTGGGAGCTTAGAGTTCTCTGGTTTGTGTAGGATGTGCTATCAGCTGGAACACAGAGGACAGTGATGCCATCCTCAGTGCCCTTCAAGATGACTGCAGTAACAGAGAGCTGGCACCAGGTTGGGCCACTCCTGGTCTGTGATGCCAGAATGGGTGGTCATTACAATTGTCAGCAGTGATATTGGCTTGTTTCGTTATAAAGAGCTGATGAGTTAGACGAGTGAAACTTTGTTTTTATGTGACAGTTTAAATTAGGACAGTATCAGGGTGCTGCTGTATGTTAAAACTTCATCTTGAGACAGTGAGCCTGTGGGTCACATCCTCTGGGTTCCTACACAGCCACAGTAGTTGTGCGGCTCACCTAGGAAGGCAGCAGCACATGGTGCTCAGGAGTGGGACCTTCCTGTGTAGACAAAGACTGCCCCCTTCCTAAACAGTTCTCTCTGTGTGCATTGTCACAGGGAAAACAGTGTAGATACTTACCTAAAAGCAAGTCCTTGCTTGTCTCCCAGCTGGTCCTCTCAGTACTGTTAGAGCAT